>VXBA01003170.1:388334-499893 GCA_013399895.1 Serilophus lunatus
AATGACTGGAATGTGAGAAGTATGATACTAAGCACAGGGAAATCTGGCTGCTGTTTGAGAACTTTCTTAGTTTTCACACTGATTTACTCAGGCAAGCTCCCACTGGCATCAGTGGTTATCTGTTCAACCAGGAATGAAGCAGCTGAATAAGGAACTGCAGGCTGGGCTTGCCTTTAGGTTTTCCCACACAGAAGATGGTGGGGTTTCATGCAGAAACAGGCAGAGGCAGATTGTGTGTCCGTGTGTGAGCTGCATTTGGTGACCTTAAAAGGTCTCTTCCAAACCTAACTATTCCATTATTTATTTATTTAATTAATTAATTTTGTTTTGGGTAAAAATCATATATAAATCTGAAAAAAAAGAGAGAAAACTCCAGAAGGTAAACCCTAAAGCCAAGCAGACTTCTATTGACTTCAGTGGCATTTTACAGATGTCAGTAGTATGGGAGGAGGAGCCCAACACTTTACTGTAGCAATTAAACTCTTAAGTTTTCCTTTGAGGAAAGCTTTTATGGGTCATTTCTTCAATGAGCTTAGCTTTGATTTCAGTCAGCAGACTGTGCTGAACAGGCCTTGGCTGTCAATAGCACAAAGTTTTGATTTGCACCAGTGAAATGTCTGATGACTGTTTGTTTTGATGTTATTAAGTGATACATAGCTGCATTTTTGGCAGTAGCTCTTCAGCAGAGACACTCTTAAAATTCCTGAATAATCGGAAAATTTTGTTCAAGTGATCCTGAAACGTAAATTATCATTTTCAACATGTGTCAAATTTGCTATTAGCAATTCCTGTTTCTAAAACTTCGCAATGACTTTTGCCCCAACCCAATTTACACGACACCACGTGAATTCCCAAAGTAGGCAGCACGAACAGCAATTTCCTCATCCACATGGTAGCAAGTTTGCAACATGTGTAACACTCCTGCAGCGACAGGAATTGGCAAGAAGTTGATGTTTAGAGAAGCAATAACTATTGCTAATGAAACAATCTTCATTAAATTGGCTCCAAAAGCAGCTAAATGATGCTCGTGGATGTCTGAAGTTTATACCACTTGTTTTCAATTGAAAAGAAGCTGACATCAGCAATGATCTTCAGATTCTTGTTTCATTTGGTCTTCTCTGGTCTAACCCCTCTAGGATTCCAAGCTTCGTGTGGCAATTAATTAAAACCACTTTTCCTCGAAGAGAAATAATAATAAAAGGTTTCATCATCCAACTCCTGTAAAAAACAATGGCAAAACTCCCTTTTGAATTTTAGGAAGAAAATTATCAGATCCAATGTCTGCAGCTACTGACTACCATAAGGATTAATCTAAGAAGTTTGGAAGAATTTCCCCTAAAGCAGGAAAAGCCATCAAAGAGGCAATGTGTGAGGCAGCAAAAGGAAAAAATCACTGACGAGAAACCGGCATTTTTCTATAATCTCTATAATGAGGATGGTTATGAAAATACCAACTCAGGCTGTTGTGTGTAGGCTTGTTACATACATTTATTACAGAAGAGTTGCAATTTAAACTTTTTCCTAAGTTTTTCAGCCAGGCTTGGCTGTATATTGAAGTTTCTTCTGTGTATAAGATGTTTCTTCTTAGGACTTGGAAAGCTGCTTAACACAGGAGTGAGTCTTTCACTGTTTACTTCCAGTAACGTGATCCTACGACAGAAATTTTTGATACAGGTGTAAGAAAGAAAGCAGCACAATCATAAAAAATTACTTTCTCTCAGGTTGGGTTTTGATGTAAAAGGTACCAAAGTTACTCGCTCTGATGTGTGTAAATCCTGTAGAACCTGAGTAATGGAAGGTTTTGTGCTGGGAACTGATTCTACATCCCTTACACAACCAGCATTCTCCAGATCCATAATTTAAAAGCCTTGGTTTGTGCTCTTAATCAGAATTTGGAAGGCCAAGTTAAAAGGATGGAGTGTGTTGTTGTTTGGCTTGGGTTTTATTCAGCCCCTGCACAGAGGAACAGCTTCTGGGCAGAGTGGGTTTCTGAGAAGGGCTGTGGCCTGAGAGACTTCTTTTGATGCTTTTTGTCTTTTATAGCTTTTGTCTCAGGGCCCAAACCTGGATGAGATCTTGCAGATGTGGCATCAGGTGTTGAGAAACCTCGTGGACTGGCTCTGGGCCCTTGGCCTCTTTCCCCACTCAAGTCAGACAGTAAAGGCACCAATAGTACATGGTTTGGGGTTTTTTTCTCTCATCAGAAATAGGCTTTGTGTCACTGTCAGCACATCCAGTGTCCTGCTTTGGCACTATTATATATGTCCTTGACTTCCCCCTGTACCCTTTTCCCTGGACATGAACACTAAAAGAGCTTTGCACGGAGACCTTGCGGCGGAAATGTGAACATTAAAAGAAGATTTCAGGGTTACTGTTGGTTTCTCCAGCCAAAAAAATAGATGTTTTGGTGTCAACCATCCTTGAAGGAACAGTGTTTGTGAGTGCCCCAGAAGTATTTTAAATGTTTCCACTATAACTGGACAGGCACCCGCAGAATTCCAGGGATTCTTCTCTTTTTAATCCATTCGGGTTTGTTTCTAGAAACACTGACCATGCTCAACAAGTACCTGTAAATTGCTGAGGTATTCAAAGACTGGTCTTTTTGGATGATTGTTTGCTAATTTACTACACAAAACCATCTAAATGATGGTGTTCTTGGAATTGGTTTAGGAATTTTGGTTTGGTCATTTTTCTTTTTGCCTGCTTTTTGCATCATTTACACTTTCACAAAAAGGAGTCCAGAGAGTTGAAGAGATTTCAAGGTGGCCACACAAACACTTCTGGCATAGAGTTTTCTGTGAAGACCATATTTACACAATTATCCAGAAGTCCTTTGCATACCTTGAACAGTTTTTCATCAACTTGAAAAAAAATTGAACTGCATTTTCCCAGGCAATGAAGAAAGTGGCTGCAAGCAACATCAAAGCAAATGTGTGTGTGGTTTGTTCTTAAAGCATTACAAATAGGTTGATTGTTGTTGGTTTTGGTGGGGGTTTTGTTTCTTTTTTTACTAGAACCTTTCCAGCTGTATTCCCTCTAAATTCATTTAAACCCAAATAAGGTGTATTTTGGTGCTATGTATTTTTCTCAGCATTTCACAGTTTTGAGGGGTCATTACTCTAACATCTGTTTTTATTTCCTGTTAATTCCTTTTCCTGACTCTGAGCATAAAATGTTCAGTAAAGTATGATTTCAAGGGTAGGATGTTTGCATGCTTTTTAGGATGTAGTTGGATACCTCTCAGAGCAAAACAATGAGAATGAAAATGAAAAGGCCAATTAATATACGAAAGTAATAATTTGCAATGTCACTGAGAAAAGGAGGAATATAAGAAGCCTTGCAATCTGCACAAAAAAAAGATGCATGGGAGATAAAACCCTGGAGAAAACTGTTTCAACAGTTAGTTACAGGTTGGGAAACAGCGCTGAAGGAAGTGATTTTAAAGTAAGATGTGCAAAAAAATTGCAACAGATTCCTCTCATAGTGGAGAGAAGACATAAAATTTATACTTGCCAAAGAAGGAGTCATAATAAAAATGGCCTTGTACAAATCAACCCTTTTTCTATACTCCTATTTTTTTAATTCTGAAATGTAGACCACAGTCAGATTTATTAGTTTCATCTCAGTGGGATTAGTGCCTCTCATAAAGGCATCATAAATTTTCATCCCTTTCTTTTTCTTCTACTCCTCATTAGTTTACTCTCTCACTTCTCTGAAGTATTATTTTAAAGAAGGAAATGGTCCAGTCTCATGAGTGAGTGGCTTTCACTACTGATGTCTCTCATTTTCCATGGAAGACACTTGTCTTTTAGGCTATTTGTTTATTCCTCACCACCTTAGAGAAAAAAAACATTCAACTCTCTTTAAAGGCTAATTTTACCCAAATGAGATTTATCCACATGAAGCTGATCTGATTCCCACTGAAAGAAGTGGGAATTAAGGACACTCTGCCCACTCCAAATCTAAAGAAGGTTGGTTGGAAGAACATAATTTTCTACCAGATTTTTCCAAGGATCTCTAGAGCACCGAGACTTGTCAGGAAAACAAAGTTGTTGTCAGCATTGTGCTTTTGCAAGGTGAAATTGGTTCCTTGCCTGCTTACTAGGGAATTTTTCTGCATGAAAATTAGTAATCTAATATTGGGAACAAGAGGATATAAAATGTGCCATCCACTGCAAAGGGAGAGGGTTTCCTTTGATTATTTGGGTGGATGGGTGGGGTTTTTCCCCCCATGGAAGAAGACTGGGTTAATTAGTTGTTAAACTTATGTATATATACACATATATATATATATATAAAAATTGTATTATATATAATGATTTATTGTATATTGTATTATTATTATAATATATATATGTAATTCTTCTTTGTTAAGATTTGAAGAGGAAGATTTCTGAATTTAGAGGATATCAGTGACAAAAGGAGGGGTTAAAGTGCTATGAAACACCATAGGCTCATGCATCCACGAAGATACTTATTCTATTCCTGCTTTTGACAGATTGCCACCAAGGAATCTGGGAAGAAATAGTGGCATCTTGTAGATTTTCTCCTCTTGCTTGATTGTATATCATTTTATTTAAAGGCCAAAGGGTAAGGAAGAACAGCACAATTTTAATCAGTTAATTATGTAAAAATGCAGAAGAATACACACTGAAATCTTGGTCCTTTATTAAATTTATCATTTTCTTTGGCTTCTGCTTGTGCTGGTGACTTGAAACATTATTAGAAACATTCATAAAACATAGTGACAAACCTTTCTCTGTTTCATAAACTTGCTTTGTGATATTTATTACTGGTACCAAATTGGGAAGTGGAATTTGTAACACACAAGGCCCGTCAACAATTGGTTTTCAGCTTCTCCCTTGAGAAAGCCATCAAAAAACATTACATATTTCTTTTCCAGTTATCCAGTTTGGCTTTGTCACACTCTTTGTTGCCTCCTTCCCCTTGGCACCTCTCTTTGCTCTTCTGAACAACGTCATAGAAGTTCGTCTGGATGCAAAGAAGTTTGTTACTGAGCTGAGGAGGCCAGACACAGTGAGAGAAAAAGATATAGGTAAGTTATGAAAACACTTTGCAGTGAAAGGCAACACCAAAAATGCAATTAAAAAAAAAAAAAAAGATAGCAAATCCATTATTAAGTCCTGTTTTTCGTTTACAGGAATTTGGTATAACATTTTGAGTGGTATCGGAAAGCTTTCAGTTATCATTAATGTAAGTATTTGGTTACACCAGTTTCTAAGCTATGATTTTGAGAATTTATATTGTCCCTTCAACATCATGTAAAAACCGTGTCTAATTTTCTCTGTTACTACAAAATATACCGAAATTTAAATTATCCAGTTCATTCTTGTGGAAGTGTAAAAACATTAATTACAAATTACCATTCTCTCTATCCTTATGTTATGTTGGTCAGGAAGACTAAGCCATATAACAGCCACTGAAGGGGATGTAAAGAGCAGGAAACACTCCACTTCACTAATAAAGATCTACTTTTCATTCATTCCCAGGGCTTTTTCTGCTACTCTGCAAGTAGAAATAATAGTATGAATGCACTTGGCAGATTTAGGATCCTTTTTCTGTGTCAAATAAAGTCTTAAAATGTTTGATGGAGATTCCATTAAAATACTAGTTAGATACTTTTTGACAGAAATGTAAACATGTGTGTACCCATTTGAAAAAAAATATTGAATGCTCAGTTCTGCCTCTCTGTCAGAATAATATTGATATAGCAAATTATTTGGAAAAATGTAGTTTTAAGCCATCATAAAATCACTGGATGGTTTGGGTTGGAAGAGAATTTAAAGATCATCTCATTCCAAACCCCCTGCCATAGGCAGGGAGACCTTCCACTATCCCGGGTTGCTCAAAGCCCCATCCAACGTGGCCTTGAGCACATCCAGGGATGGGGCAGCCACATCTCTGGGAAACCCATGCCAGGGCCTCATCACCTTCCCAAGAAAGAATTTCTTCTTAATATCCAATCTAAACCTGCTCTCTGCCAGTTTGAAGCCATTTCTTCTTGTCTTGTCACTCCAGGCCCTTGTAAATAGCCTCTCTCCAGATCTCTTAGAAACCCTTCCAGTGTCTGAAAGGGCTCCAAGGTCTCCCTGAAGCCTTCTCTTCTCCAGGCTGAACAACCCCAACTCTCTCAGCCTTTCCTCATGGGAGAGATGCTCCAATCCCCTGATCATCTTCATGGCCTCCTCTGGACCTGCCCCAACAGGAGTGAGTCCAGAGGAGAAATCAAAGGAATCATTATTGATATGATCTAGATACTTCTGTGTCTGGTTGGCTTCACAATTACACCAGTTTTATGGGATACCAGTTTTATGAGAGTTTTATACCACCATGAGATCCACCCATGTCAGATGTACAAATCCTGATGGAGAGGGGAAAATGGAGGATGGATACCTTACCTTCGACAGGTTTTTCTCAGAAAACACCATGTAACTACACCAAAATATACTCCTAATTATACTAACCAGCTATTACATCTTGTTGCAGCTTCTTTAAATCTAGTGATAAACCTCCTAATGGCTTCGAGGTTGGAAAGAATTAGAGAAATGTACAGTCCATTAATTGCTTTTGGTCCCCTGTGCTGTAAGAAATACTGCACTTCCTAACTCAGCCTTCCCCTAGAGAGACAGAGCAGGTTACTGTGCTTCCATATCATTTATATATGCAAATATTCCTCCAACTTCTGGTCTTTCAACTCTCACTTCATCACCTCTCTAAATTTACTTGCTCATGATAATTATCCCCCTGAATTAATTAACCTGAAACACGTCAGATTCACGCTGCTGTTGTTTGGTTGGTGTTTTGTTGTGGTTTTTGTGTTTTGTTTTTTTTGTCTCCAGGCTTTTGTCATTGCTGTCACATCCGATTTCATTCCACGCCTCGTGTATCAATATGCATACAGTCAGAATGGAACCATGCATGGCTTCATCAATCACACGCTCTCCTACTTCAATGTCAGTCACCTCAAGGCTGGAACACAGCCAGAAAACTCCCTGTTTGCACAGGATGTTTTGTTCTGCAGGTAAAGTACTTCTGCCATCGGTTTGCACAGTCGAGGTAATTTCTTTGAGTCTCCTGTCAGACAAAATTCAAGTGGGAACTGATAATATTCAGCTTTATGGCCACTTATTCAGTGATATTAATGTGCCTTTTAGAAGGTGAATCTGAAAGTACAGGTTTTGGGGTATTCCCACTGTGTTAGAGTGTTCTTAGTAGTGTTTTTCCAGGGCATTAAAAAGCAAAATAAACAATTTAAGCAGACTTACTCAAATAAAATAGTCTTTATTTAAAGGCACAGCTTTCATTAAAAAGAATGACTTTTTAAAATGGACACCCAGTAATTAGAACCAGGATTTCTTTTTCTTTATTAAATTTGGTCTTTGCTTGCCAAGGTCTGAGTTTTCAATATAATATGCCCATCTTTAAAACCTGCACCGTTTGCCATCTACATGTCTTATATTTCAGATTCATCTTTTCAGACTGGGGAAACAAAGCACAATTTCCTTTAAAATAAATCTAAAATGTCAGATACCTATGGAGTAGTTCCAGTTTGTAAGAGAAATCACTAATGTGGTCCAGGACTTTCAAAGTTGTTTTTTTATAAAAATATGTAGAGATTCAAAGAGCTGGTTTAAGGCTGTTCAGAATTGGGTCAGGGCTTTATTCAACAGCCTCCCTTGCCTTCCTTTTGGATTTCCCTGAAATCACACTGTGCTTGGTCACTGGAATGGTGCCAGATCATCACAAAAGTTGCTCTTCCATTTCTTTAAGGAGATCCTTAGTTAATATGGGTTTTACTACCCCCAGGTCTTTAACTGACCTCCCTTGTTTTGATGCCTAATTCATTCCACATTTAGGATCCCACTGATTTTAAGCAGGGTGTTTATCACCCAACTACAACCCACAAAAATGACACATCTCAGTTCCTTCACTGGAAGCAAAGTAAACAGGGGGAGAAATCTCTTCGCCTGACTCCAGCACTGCCCTTGGGATTGCTTTTGGGGGGGTACCTGCCTTCTCACCTAGACTGCAACCAAGGATAGATGAGAGCACAACTAAGATTCCTAACTTCTAAGCAACTTACAAGCATGTTTCTCCCTCTGAGTTCTGCTATTCCCCATTTCAGTATGTTGCCAGGAGTGGTTGGTTTGTAAAATATTCAATATGGGATTATGTAGCATCTTCTTACTTCCTGATCCACTTGTAAGAGCGTGAAATGCTTTTCCACTCTTGTTTCCTAAGACTTTTTCGGTTTTATCCCTAAATTATCCCGTTTTCCTTCACCAGACATTTTGATCCACTTCACTGTGTGGTAAGCACTACTTCCACTGTGCTGCTGTTTCCCAGTGTCAGCCACTGGCCTTTGTTTATGGTTCATAAATATTTGGAAATGTATGAAATGATGAAATGCTCTCCTCACATCAGCATGGCCAAATACTCAACAAAGCCCAAATACAGGGAGAAAGGAAAAATCTACACTGGTAGTGGTTCCTGATTGATAATATCAAGTCTATGCCACTGAGAAGAAAAAAATTAATAAATATTTGATGATGTGCTAATCTGAATGAGAAACTACTGTGAGAGTATTTCTGTTCTGTTATCAGGAAACAATTAGGAAAAGATGTCAACATCCACACATGCTGTTTCTCACTATCATCTGCCTGATTTAAATCTTATCAAGATCTCAGCTCTGGACACAGCTATCACTGTGACAAAATATGGGGTATCTGGCTTGTGTCCCAAGAGACAGGCAACAAACACTGCCCCTTCATCTGGAAATAAAAATCTGTATTTCTCTTTCTGGCAGATATGTTGGGAACAAGCTGACCTCTCTTATTCTTAGATTTCTGTGACCTCTGGAGATAAATGTAGTTACAATAAGCATTTTGCTCCTTAAGGGCATTGCCAGAGATGAAGGTATCTTTAAAATAACTTTAACAAGCCAGAAACAACTTTGCCACCAAACATGCAGAATGCATTCTTTGAATATTTTGTGCAGCCTTTTCTCCAGTGCTGTGAACTCTTTGACACTGCTGCCAAATAAACATTGCTGTAATGCAGAGCATTAGTTGTAATGATTTTTTTTATTCCAGGGAAAAATGGCATTTGTGTAGCTGAAAGCAAATTAAAAGCAAACCTTGCCAAGATATGTGACATTTTTATTGGTTTAGCCCTCTTAATCCTTATTATCTGGTATGGTAATGAAGTATATAAAAGCATGCTGGTCACACTAGAGAGAAGAAAGCAGCAGATATGGACTCATTAAAGGGACTTTTCCCTTAACACAGCTCTGCTCTGATATTCAGCAAATTTATAAAGTGTCTTTGAATGAATTAATTTTCTTAATGTCCTGGGATTCATCTTATTGACTCCTAATGATCAGTGGTGGATTCTAACATTTTTCTCTAACTAATTTTTATATATTCCTGCATTCCTGAAGAAGCACTTCCTTGCGATTCAGGATAATTTCTTCAAAGACCTGGTGAAAAGGAAATTAAACAGATTAGCTTGTCTGACCTGATTTACAGTTCCACCTACATGTACAAGTTGATATTTTTTTACCAGTCTTTCTCTTTCCCCGCCCAATAGACTTCTGAAACACAATAGCATCTTTCTCTTAGCCCTGGCTTCAGTTCACTTTTGTCCAAGTATACATCCAAGTATCTTCATCCATCCCCCCTTTCTGACACTTCTCTACTTCCATTGTGCATTTTTCTATTCTCCCTTTGAACTTTTCTGTACTTTATTCTTCAGCCATGTGGACTACTTCGAGGTCTTGTCTTGTTTTTTCAGTGGAATTAGAGTTGCTTACTATTTTTGAAACACAGTAGTTCTTTGCAGTTTGCTGTTCCTACCATACCCGTGGAATCAAATATTTTAAGGATAAAGAATTGGAGAGATGATGGAATCATAGAATGATAGAGAATATCCTAAGTTGGAAGGGACCCACAAAGATCATGGAATCCAGCTCCTGACCCTGCACAGGACCACCCCAGGAATCACACATGGCTCTCAATGCCTGAGAGCATTTTCCAAATACTTTTTGAACTGAGAAGATGGTCTTTGTAGAACAGAAACTACCTGTAGAGTTAGAAAAGGCCCAGGTTATTACAATTTCAAGTCCCATGTGACACAGAATAATTAAAAAGGGAGGTGGAGAGGAGGCCCAGCTACCTCATCTAAAGCTCTGGCAATATATTCCTTCACTGTAAATCATTTGCTGGTGTTCTGTTGAATGTAGATTCAGGCATCACAAGCCGTGTGATTTCCAGCTGAGCCAAGTGAAATTTCCAAGGGGTCTGATGTCCTGCAACACTTACATAGTTTGTGAAGCTCAGAATACATGAAACGGAAAACCCACCACAGTTGGTGACCCTTCCAGGTGAACCTGGGCTCTGATTCAAGACTGGGATTGATTTATAGTACCAGGCAAAATCCACAACAAACTCAGTGGTTTTCCTTGGCTTTTGATGTTCAAGCAGATTAAATTCAATGGAACTGATTCTGGCCCTTGCTGTGGGATTTCTACACAGATTTGAGCAACACGTGGGAATCCACAATGTGCAGAAAGGTATCGGAGGGGGGATCTCAGAATGCACAGCACAGGAATCCGGTGTAGGACAAGACAGAGGGCTGTGCTGCTGTGCACACACCACTGAACGAAACAAATAAACCAGGGTCTAACACAGCCCCCAATTTAAAGTTGCTTTCTCCTCATCTTGCAGCTCCTTCTTCCCCACTGTGTGTTTGTACCTTGTGTGTTTCCAGAAGCTTCAACACAGACTTACATCCAGCATTTCAGACTCAGTTTCTTGGGGGTGGGGAGTGGCAGGATGTAAGGGATGCACGGATTGTAAATGTATAATTTAACATGCAGAACCATGTGGATAGAACCTGAAGGTAATTTTGGTAAGCACACCTGCAAAGTGAAGCTGACAGATTTTATATATGAACCTTCTCCATTATCCCCCAACGGAGGCTTTTCCACAGTCTAATGAATCTTACTGTCAGGACGAGTTTTGTGGTATTCAAAACAGATTTTCCCTTTCTTAATTTCATCCCATTACTCCTAGTCAAACACTGGGAACAGCACTAAATTATCCCTTTCAATCCTAAGGGCACAATTTGTGCATGGTTATCATGTCCAACTGTGGCTGTTACTTACCAAAGTGGAGCAATACATGTGCTGCTCTTTAATCTTTCCTGGTGAGTCAGTCTCCTCAGCCCTTGTATTGTTTTGCTGAATTACCTCTAATTTGTTGCTATTTTTTTTATTTAGATTCCTTTTATTTTTTTATTTTTTTACCCCCTCTGAAATCTGCACAGCTGAAAGGCTGAATGCAGCATTCCAGGTGTGGTTTTACCCGAGCTGTTCAGAGAAAGGCTCATACCCCTCCCAGCACCATCATGACTTTTGTTTATACGCCCACAAGTCATATTGTCCTGCTGCCATATTTCAAAACTTGTCCAAACTTGCTGGCCACTGCAAGCTCCAGGCTATTTTCATTGCGTTTTCTTTCAAATTTTATCTTTTCAAAGATCCTTCAATTGTTTTATTTTTAATTATTTTCCATTTCCCCATATTATTCTCATTGCGTTTCCTGTCTCCCTCTTATTGCTTTCTGTGTTTCCTGCTATTTGCAAAACTTTCCAATTTAGGAGCATCTGTGATTTTTATTAGCCTGTTGTTTACTTCCAAATGATTGATGATAATACTAAAAGCAACAGTCTTTACACCAAACCACTAAGGCTCTGTTTTATCCTGTCTAAGACTAGACAGTTAATTTAAGAAGTGCCTTTCCCATGGCTCCCCCTTTCGTTAATGCAAAGACAGGAACCACCAAAGTCAAAGACACATTTTACGTGAACTGAATTATTCCCCAGATTATTCAGGGTTTAGGTGAGATGAATGCAGGCTTATCTCCTTCTGAAAATGCCTTGGACTATCTGCCTGCTTTTGTTTCAGCAATTTGTTCCCTGTACACTGCGGTCAATTTAACACTAGGAAAAATAAGGGGACATTTGTCAATCCTGTAAAATCTGGACATCTCCAACGTTAGAACAATTTTGGTTACAACTGTAGAAACCAGACCAAGCTTGTAAATTCAGTGGAGACAGTCCAGCTCTAATTCTGGAGTTGTATTTCATAATAAGGGTTGAAGTGGGAACATCTGGAGGATTTGATTCTTTAATCAAAGCAATTGGTGCTGGAGGAAATTGCTGGAATTGTGTGATAACTGAGCTGTCTCCATGGACAGGTTCAAAGACTACAGAGAACCACCTTGGTCTCCAAACCAGTATGAGTTTTCTAAGCAGTACTGGGCGGTCTTGTCAGCTCGCTTGGCTTTTGTTATCCTGTTTCAGGTAAGTCTGCTGAGTTGTTTCCATTTCAGTCACAGAAATATCATAGTAAAGGGATTAAGATGCACACGCCAAAGCAGCCCATGTCCGGTAGAGCTTTTCTCTTTGCAAATACCCAACCTGCTGAGGGTTCAGTGGGCTGCAAGATTGGTCCTCCCCTTGGAGCACTGCGGAGCACTTCCTCAACTTACTTCTCCCTTCACGGAAGGGAAGGCCCACAGTCTGCATTAGCCCTTGGCACTGGCAGTGATCCCAAAAAAACTCAGTCTCTTGAACGTTTAAGTGGCCTCTATCAGCTTTTATACTCTGAGGGAGTAATAAATCCTCCAAGATCTTTTGCTAATTTCTTGAAGTAAACACAGTAAATTCTCCAAGGTGTGAAGATTCATTAGCAAGGCTTGCTTTCCAAATGGATTCCTTCTCCTGTCCTCCGTGATTTTGGGATCCTTCCACAGAGTCCATCCATCCCTTTTGTGGAAATCCTCACCTGCCAAGTATTCCCAAGAATTACTGTGACTCTTGCCTGGTTTGGATCCCCCTCTTCTGCTTCTTTACTGTGCTTTCAGTAATTTTCCACCACTGGCTGCAAAACAGTTGAAACTAACTGGTTCTGCTGGGCTTCAAACACCCTGCGTGTTCTGCCAGAGTACATTCCCTGGTTAATTAGCTCCATTGTCTGGGATGGAGACAAAGAGTTCATTCTAACAGCCTTGTCAGCAAACATTCTCACACATTTTGAGGCATTACACAACACAGTGGTTTTCCAAGCATTATCACAAAAATATAAACGCCCAAAGCATCTTTTCCCTATAAATTTCACAAACAGGCAAAACATTTTGCTCAGTCTGCTTCTTGCTTGATGTTATGAGCATCACCTGCAATGACTTTGACACTTGGGGTTCTGGATTGTGGTTTGCACACTGTGGTAGTGTAAAAACAATCCTGCTTGTCAGCAGACAGAAGGATTTGAGGACAGAGTGACCATGAAAGTTGTCTGCTATCTGCTTAGGCCACATTGGAAACCCATAGGTGTGGTGATGTTGGAGGATGCTCTGAAATTAATGGATTCTGAACTCAGTGTCAAGCAACTGGATGTTGAGAACTGAGCACCTTTGGCTGCCTGTGAAGGATAAGGCTTCTAGCTACTAAGGCCATGAATCATCTGATGAGTCCAAGTCCTTCCCCATTTCAAAAAGTACTGAAGCATGTGTTTAATTCCACCTTATTCAACTGCTTACCACCACACATCAGCAGCAAACTGTGTTTGATACCTGTCTCATTCTATGGCAAAGGTCTGGTTTTGTTCTGGTGTCAGTATCTGGGATTTTTCATACGTGTGTTGATGTATTTGCAGAACTTGGTGATGTTCCTCAGCGTTCTGGTTGACTGGATGATTCCTGACATCCCCAAGGACATCAGCCAGCAGATCAAGAAGGAGAAGACTGTCCTTGTTGACTTCTTCCTGAAGGAAGAGCATGAAAAACTGAAGCTGATAGAAAGTTTTATCACACAGGACAAGCGGAGACACAAAAGTGGGACCAAAAGCAGAAGGAGCCGGGCTGCCAGCTTCTCCCAGATCAACCGGAGTCCGAAAGGCAGCTTCACCTCCTTTAGCTCCCAGCACACCGTGGTGTGACTCTTCAGGGAAGGGGAACATGTTGTGCTTACCTTTGCAACACCTGCTTACTGTGTGATGTGATTCTGAACCTGGAGCAAGGGAGGGAGAGACAACCAAGCAAAAGGACAGGGAGCAAAATGGAGGCACTGCTTTTGCTTCCTTAATGCAAAGAACTCCATTTTATGTGCTCTCTGGGCTGCATCATTTCCAGATTTTGTCGTTGCAAGATAAGGGCTATATATGTAGCTGAATTTTGTGGTGATGATCGAGTGAGTTGGGTAGACATACAGGAATTCTCCTGACTCTTGCTGTCTCCACAGTAGGACCTCAACCATCCTTCTTCCTGCAGAAACCCCGTGGTGGTGGGGACACTCCTGCTCTGGTGCCTGTCTCTGGGCAGGTCTGACTGACCATGGAGAAGTGAACACACCTCATGGTCTCCTTGCTTGTAGCTGCCAGTGGATGGTTTACAAACACGTGGAGTCTCAAGGAGTCGTTGTGCCTTCCTAACATACACTGCCACATGGGATCATCCCTGCAGGGCAAGCAGGGCTGTTGGAAAGGGCACAGAGATGTGGGAACACAAGGGATGAAAATAACTGTGCACTTGCATCTACAGATACTTTGAGTTTTGCTTAGTGGGAGCTTGAGTGCGTGTGCTGGCGAGCAGGGAGGCCACAATATCTGCAGCATGGTGACTAAAGCTGCTACAGCCAGGGAAGCTCCTTGTTGATTGTCCTGGACCAAAAGAATCCAAAGCCTTGCCTGTTTGATTCTCCTCTCACTCAGACTGGGAATTCAGCCAGAACCAGAGGAATCACGCCACTGAACCACCAGTGTGAAGCTGAGGAGTGAGAATGGAATCAAGCCCTGTAAATCATGTGGCATTTTCATGTATATTATGCTTAAAGTAACAAAAATTGCTGCTGTTGTGATTTACTGTGTAAAGTAAAATATTTTGCAGAACTGCATTTCATTGGGAGGGTAAACATATCCATTAACTAAGGTTTCACCTACAAGCATTTAATGAACAGCTTTATTCTGTCATGAATGACAATTAAACTTTCACTGTGGACTCTGTCTCTCCATTGAAATTCAGACTCTGGATAAAAGATTTTATTTCCAATTTGTTTTCTCAGCAACACTTTCAAAGCCATCAACAATACAAACTGAAAGAAGTGCTTCAGTTTCAGGCATTCTATCCAAGATTCCTCTTTAACCTGGCAATCATATTTTATATATTTCTAAGATTTCATGGTTCTCATAGATGGAAAGATTATTTTTTTCTATGACACCTTTTGGTAATATAAGACAGATATGCCAATAATTATGGTTTGGTTTTTTGTGGGTTTTTTTTTCATTCAGTACCTAAACTAAAGCAAATCAAAATGGGACAACTGTTTCAGAGTGGGCTAAAATTAAAAAAATATATAAAAATTGGAGTTTCATTTTTAAAGTTTAAGTTTATTTATTCCTTCTCTATAATAATCAAATTTGAAATGACATCAACCTGAATAAAATTGCAAATATTGAACTTTTTTGAAAAAGAGGTCTGACCTCTCCAAATGCTTTCTTCTTTTTCCCTGTCAAAACTGATTTGCTGAATTTTAAATTAATTCAGAGACAGTTCTTCCTCTTTCAGAAACTGTTTCTTGGGGTTTTTTTAATTAACAGCAACTTTCTAGGGATATTGCTCAGATCTGTTTGGCTACATATGCCTAAGATTAAAAATACAGCTTGTAAGTCTGAAAAAAATGTGTAGCTTTACAATGTTTCTCCCCTTTTTTATGCATACATTATGTAAAAAAAAGCTATTTTTACCAGGGCAGCAGGGGAGAGGGGATTCTGCCCTTCTGCCCAGTTCAGGTGAGACCCCACCTGCAGACCTTTGGGGAACCAGCACAAGAAGGACATGAAGCTGTTGGAGCGAGTCCAGAGAGGGACATCAAGATGATCAGAGGGATGGAGGAAAGGCTGGGACAGTTGGGATTGTCCAGCCTGGAGAAGAGAAGGCTTTGGGGTGACCTAATTGTGGCCCTGTAGTACCTGAAGGGAGCCCACAGGAAAGATGGAGAGAGACCATTGACAAGGGCCTGGAGTGACAGGACAAGGGGGAATGGCTTCACACTGACACAGAGTAGGGTTAGATTGGATATTAGGCAGAAATCCTTCCCTGTGAGGGTGGTGAGGCCCTGGCACAGGTTGCCCAGAGAAGCTGTGGCTGCAAGTGTTCATGAAACACTCCCTGTCAGTGTTCAAGAAAGAATTAGCAACTGCTTCTAGCAGTGATCCAGCATTCCCAAGTAATCATGATTTTTTTGTTTTGTTTGAATTGTGCTAGCTGCTTGAATGGACTTTATTTTTCTAAGATTTTGGCTCCCTCCTCGAAATCAGTGACCAGGCTGAGATATGACCTTTGATTTCCCACATTTAAAATTAACATTTAAAGAGGAAACTCTATCTCATTGAAAAAAAATTGTCTCATTTTACTTTCAGAAGCTCTGTTGGGGATTTCATGGTCTAATACATTAAGGCAGTTGATATTAGTGGCATCTATACTCTGCTGGTGGATTTGGGGGTTTGAAACTGTTGGGGCTTTGGAACTGTCTATGTTTGTTGTTTAGAACTCCAGTTGATTGAAATTCAGTCAATTTTCTTCACTCAAAAATGTCTCTGATGGGGAGAAACATTATGTTTCCAACTGGCAGAAATATCAATCCTGCCAGACCTTCAGATTACGATAATGGTCTCTCTCTTTTTTTTTTTTCCAGGAATGTGGGAGGGCATGCAAACAATGGATTTAGAATGGGATTGAATGTAGATTGCATAGCACCCTCTTTTCCAGGGGGTTGTTTGATGAAAGGTAATCAGAGTTAAGGCTCTCCTTAATATAAACCCAACTTGTACACCCTTTCTCCACCCAGGAAATACCTTTTTAAAAACTGTGAGCCACTCAAAACCAGTCAAAAAGTGTTATCCCAAAGTTGAGTGCATTAGGCTGTTGTTACACAGAATTTCCATAACAAGCAGCTGAAATGCTTGCTTATGGTCCAAAAATGATAATGTGTTTCTAGATTTCCTAGCAAGAGGAACTAGAGAAGCCAACAGATGTACACTGATGCTCTGAAAGTTCTCCTGAGGTTTATATATTTCACCCAAACAAGGCTGGGAAAGCGGCACTCACGGCTGACGTCCAGATGGGATCTCCCTGGATATCACAAACAGGACAGACAGCTCAATTATCTTTATCTGTGATATGGTTTCTGTTTTTCTCTTAAACTTGAGAGTTTCATTCACTAAGAATTCCTGCATGTTTGGTACCTGACTCAGGTGCAGTCCCCGAGGGCTGCATCCTTTGTTACATTTCTATGGCAACCTCTGGATTCTCCCGACACCGCTTCCCATCAGCTGCTGTAATCGTAGATCCCTGATCAGGTATTCATTCATTCTCAGTTTCTAACTTATCTCTTTTGGACAAAGCAAGACTTTATCTGCTCCCTTTTTATCAGCATGATACTTGTAAGTCTACCCACAAAGCTCCCCCTTGCCATAAGTTGCGTCTCAGCAGCAGAGAATGGCTGTTCCAAGAGACGTGGACGGAAAGCTCTCCATAGGGACCAAGAGAATAGGGATGCAAGTAGGTAATAAAACCTGGGAGCTATTGTCACTCCTTGCTTTAGCAATGAAAACCAGCTAAAATCTCTGCAAAAGAAAGTAAAAAAAAAAAAAAGAAAAAAAAGTTTCTGCACATTTAGGGCAGAATTTCATAGGCCTTTGGACCGCTCCAAATATAAAGTGAAATTCTCAGTTAAAGCAAACAGACAAACAAATGAGAAGCAGCGTGTCTCTGTGTGTGAGTAACTAATACTGTGCTGAGCACTGCACCTGGTCACAAACCACCAAATCCACACTCCAGGCTTCATGGAATCTCATCAATAGGAACGTATAAAATTGCAAATCTAACCAGGGCAGTGCAAATAGGAAGCAACAAAAGGGAGCAATGGGCTTGTAAAAAGCCTTAACACAGATAAAACTTACACATCAGGCAGTGTAAGGTGTGTCCATGTCCCTGTGGCAAGAAGAAATCCATGACCACTGAAAGACTTTGCTGCTCCATTTACTGCAGCTTCCCCTTTGGATTGTTGGTGCAGGGTAGTTTTAAACAGCTTTCAGAAGTTGTTCAGAGCATATTGACCCAGATTGAAGGGGCTCCCTCTTCCTGGGTCATTCTATGCTCAAATGCCATCAGGTAGAGGGTCCATCTGATCTATGCAGCCAGATGAATGCTATCCCTAGTTTTAAGGAGTGCTTTCAGGATCTGAATGGAGCAGCAGGAATGTTTACCTTTTCTGCCATGTGTTCTTCATGCAGTCCTGCTCTTGTTTTATCAATCATCAGCACTAGATACCTTTTTTTTTTTTTTTTTTTTTTTTTGTGATAGATATCACTGACTTTTCAGTCCTCATCATTCTCAGCTTTGCTATCTAGACCCCTTCTGCAATTCTGCCTTTCCTGACACTCAAAACTTGCCTTATTCCAGGAAGAAGGGGTAGCCTATGTGGAAATGTGTCTGTTAAATTATTGCTTGGAAATACCCAATTCTCTATGCACAATATTTACCACTGTTAGCAATAAACTCTTTTGACTACAAGAATATAACATCTGTTGCTGTTATGCAGTCTCACCCTCTAATTAGGCACAGATGGGTTTTCTGTTCTCTGTCTGGTCTAATTATTTTGCTTTTGAAAAGAAAATATAAACCAGGGTTTTTTCGTGACCTATTCTTTGTAGGTAAATTCTTCCACACCTTATATTGGATAATTTACCTGACCAGTAACACAAGTTTTTCAGATACAACAGTAGAAAGTGCCTTTATTGAACGTAAAAGCAGGGAGAGAGGAAGATGATGAACACCTGAACTCCCAGGTAACCGCCATGAGTCCATGGTTTTTCTGAAAGACTCACAGAAAATGGAGGTTGAAGAATATTTTTAGCAGAAAAATGAGTACAGAATCTGCACTTATTTTGCCCTACAAGCATCTATTTCAGGGAAGGGTGTACAATAGTTGTTTTCTAAATGTGTTTTAATCTGTCCTAAATCCCTCAGTACTACAAAAACTCTGAATATTCCCTTCCTTTGCCCATTATCTGCAAATGTACTCAATTATTAATTGATTACTAAATTATTAAAAGCTGCATTAATTAACAGGGTGCCTTACTGCCTCTTTCACACCCCCAGTGGAATTGTTAAAATCAACCAGATTCCATAACAACTCCTGAAACAGACTGTTAATATGCTTTATTTATACATAATGATCTGATGAAATCTTTTTATTTATGTGTATTTTCAGTTGCTTGTTGACACAATTCTGCAACTTTACTTTTCCTGCTTCTTAAGACAGTCACTAATAACTCTTCTACTCACACACACAGTGTTTTCAATCTACTCCCTGTTCCACAGGCACAGTTTTAATGATCAAAGGACCATGTGCATGTCTCTAGTGTGCCCACCTCAGACAAGATCCCCAGATTCAAAACTCACTGGAATCAAGGGAAGTCTTTCTCTTGGCTTCAGTATCCCCTTGATCAGAGACCCCTTTTTTCTATGCAACTCCATGTGCAGTTGTCAGCCAGGTAGGCAGAGGAATGTGCCAGCAGTGGAAAAAGGTGCATCCACAGCAAACTTCCATTGCTCTGGTCTTCAATCAATCCCACTGTGGAAAACATGCACAGGCAGCAGTTTGGGATTTGACCCTGCATTTTTCTCAGGTGGGATCACCCTTCAAAATCAACTGGCAACCAGCGTCTTGTCAGGTCTGGCTTTGATTTTAACTTGATTTAACCTTGATTTTCAGAACAGTTATCACCCTGTGCTTCCATGTTGTGAGGACTTAAGGCAGACACATCTAGGAGTCAGTTTTGAAAGCTGTGGTCCTTGGATTATATAAGGAATATTGATGTATCATCCAGTTAAATCTGTGCAGTTTATGTCATTCTTGTAACAGGCTGCCTGTTATCTGCTTGTGTAGTGTTTGATTTCAGCAAGTTCAGGGAGAGAATAAACAGGGAAGCAATGTGATTCAACAGCTTGGAAAGGTTATTGCTCTAACTGAAAAGGCATTTTTGGGACAGACAATGAAAATTGTGTTTTTAAATCCAGAAGGAAGATAGTGAGGAAGGTGGAACCAGGGAGCAGGAGAACAGGTTCATGGAACAGTGAAATGTGTATTTCAGAGCTTACCAATATAATATTCTAGTCCACAGCCTCATTCATTGCTGGAACAAACTGAGCTCTGCTTAAAGGGAAATTGCAGGAAGAAATCACAGCCCTGCCTGAATCTGTCCCACAAGGTAAAATCTGTGTTTTGAGTGATTTCTGGTGGATTTTATGCACAAAAGGCAGCAGAAATTAAAGCAAACATCTATGGAATTTTTAACTGCACAAATATAGAGAGAACTTCTTATATTTTTTACCCAGCACTTAAACAGAGAGCCACATCCTAATGAGCTAATTCTTAACAGGATTCTTTTCCAAAAGCTTTTCCAGTAGCCACTTCTTTAAAGAAGAGACAGACAAATACGATAATAATGTTCTATTCAGTCTTACAGGTGTGGTATAAGCTTTCCTCTGGCATCTATTTTTTTCATTTATTTTCCAGCTTTTACCTCCTTTTTAATTATTATTATTTTTAAAGACAGTTACATATGGGTGGTACAATCTAAATCTCAACTAAATTAGACAAACCGTCCTTCTGTTGATGCTGAGAGAGGGTTTTTACTTCTTGTTGTTGTTTTGCTATATCCAATCTTTTGAGAAACAGCAACATATTTTCATGAGCGTTTAGAAACGCAGAAGGTCAGTCAGGACAAGAACTTATGAGGACATTTAGATCTAGAATAGTGTTCTCACTGCCAGGGCACTGATTAAGAGCCTGAAAAAGGGGAAGATTTAGTTTACAAAATGTGGATTTAGCTATAAAACTAAAATAAATCAACTAAAGACTGGATTAAGAAGGTTCTTTTTTCTTTTTTTTTCCCTCAACAAGAATAAATAAATATACTCATAACATGTTTTATTCATTTAAATGACATGTAGAACTGGTTCCAGTAGATGGAGCAAGAAAGCAGAAGGAAAAGAAGCCTAAATGCCACCTACTCAGGGTACTCAATCAAAGGGGGTGGGCATTGAATCACAGAATCCTTTAGGTTGGAAGAGACCTTTAAGATCGTCACGTCCAACATTTCCATGAGGCAGGACATGAACTGCACACATGTTCCCAGAATAGCTTTCAAACCATTAGAGGAGAAAGCACTTTGAAAGCTACTCCATGGCTTCACGTTCGGTGAGAAACACTCTTCACATAACTGACACTGACAGGAGTTTTTCCTTGGAATTGGCTTAGTAGCTGAAGAAAAATAACCACTTGGGATTTTCCCCAAAGCCAAGAAAATAGATTAATTATAACTGTCTTGTTATTCTCTTGGCTTTAGTGGAGATTAAGGCAGCTTAATCCTTCAACGAAAGCTAATGCTGTGAAGAAGAATTGGAAGAGACAAGCTTCACATATCCCATACAATCTTCAGGCTCTTATTTTTCACTGCCTCTCTCCTCTGACTCGGGATGTGCTGTGTGTTGCCTTGTTTACTGATGGATCAAGCACCACATGATGCAGCAGCCAGAGGCCCCTCACAGGCAAAAGCTCCTGAACCAAAATAAGGCCAAGATCTTCATTTGGGATGAAATGACGGTTCTTTATTATCATTATTATTATTTTCCCTTCTCCCCAAGTTACCATCTTCTAGGAAAAACCAAACCAAGCCCCACTTGTTTTGGTGAAAATGAATGAGGTCATGCTCAAATCAATGTGTTTTTGTTGTTTTTTTTTTAACTGGACCTATTTATCACAGGAGCCTCTGGCAGACGACTAGCAACATCCGTGAGGTCTGTGTCCCATCACTGGCCCAGGAAGTCTGTGACACCCAGCTTAGGGAAAGAGGAACATCTGCTAGCACTGCTCCTTCCTCTGCTGACAGCAAGGAGGAGGATCTCCTTCCTCTTCCAGGCTCAGGGGAAGTCAGGCAATTCTCCTTTTTGCCTCTTTCCTTACTCCTAAAACTGCCACTCTGCCCTGCGTGATCATTTCCAAGCCCTATGAGATCACCCCCATTGGAAGGTATTTTCCACGTAATTTCCACAGGAATTTTTGTGACAGCAGTGCACAGCTTGACCTCACTCCCCAGCTTCATCTCTCTCTGATTTCCCGAGTTTCTTTGCCAAAATTGAACTGAACAAGCGATTCTGAAAAAGTCACAAGAAAAAATTGTGGTCAATTGCTTTTAAAAGTCATGTAGAAAAAAATTGAACCATATAAGAAAAATATTCCAAAGATGCTTAAACTTCTTTACAGCTGCCTCCTTTGTAAAAGACTTTTTTGACAGAGAATATTTTGTCTTTTTGCTTGCCAGGTGGAGAAGCTGAATGGGAAGAGATGCTGATGCTGGCACCTGACTGCAAGGCTGCCTTGAAGCTGTAGCTGTCCAGGCTGTGTTGGCTTATTCAGGTGGGACACACACATAGTGGAAACTGTAAGATTATGGAATGGTTTGGGTTGCAAGGGACCTTAAAGGTCATCCAGATGTAACCCCCTGATGTGGTCTAATTGTGGCCTTGCAGAAGGGAGCCCACGGGAAAGATGGAGAGAGACCATTGACAAGGGCCTGGAGTGACAGGACAAGGGGGAATGGCTTCACACTGACACAGAGTAGGGTTAGATTGGATATTGGGAAGAAATTCTTCCCTGTGAGGGTGGGGAGGCCCTGGCACAGGTTGCCCAGAGAAGCTGTGGCTGCCCCATCCCTGGGAGTGTCCAAGGCCAGGCTGGATGGGGCTCTGAACAATATGGTCTAGTGAAAGGTGTGTGTGGCTCCCAGGCTGAGGTTTCAATATCAGGGCCAGAAGCAAATCCATTCGTTGCCCTGAGCATCATTTTATGATCTCCTTTCAGTGACAGGCTTCTGGGGCTGCCTCAGCTTCAAGGAACTCAGCTGTCATTTGTGACATGTGTATGAAAGCACATCAGGTCAGCCTTGCACCAAATCCAGCTTAGGAGAGTTTGTGCCTGCGGTGTGCTAAAGGCAGCAGTGGTTCTTCCTGCTGCAGGTAACCCCAGCAGGTTTGGGTGGTTTCCTATTTTCTCTCTCTCTTGATTAAAAAACAACAAAAAAAAAAGGGCAGTTTTTCTACCTATTTATTCCCCTTTATCAAGTTCAAAACCCTGGGAAAAAGCAGTGACTCACTCATCCCCTACCAAACAGGCCTTTAGTCAAACGTGTCCTCGAGGTCCAATGTGAGCTAAGGTGTGTCTGGAGCATGGTGTACAAGAAAGCCAATGGAAAATTATAGGGATATTCCCACACACCAAACCACGCTCCAGGTGTGTATCCAGCTTATGCATCCATTCATGTATTGCAGGGGCAACCAGAGGAGTGTGGACACTTGATATGAAGGAGCAAACGCAGCTCTCCTCCCTCTTTCCCTTTCCCTTCAGTAAAAGCAGAAGAGATGTGAGTGATGAGAGCCAGTGCATGAGGGAAGGAAGAGAGCCAGGGAACCAGGAGACTGTGCTCACACAGCATTTTACAGCTGTTGGCTGCCACTGCACGGCCAAACAATTGCATGGGGAACTTCCCGAGCTGTACAGGACCATAATTTCTGTCTAGGGCTGGGAAAGCAAAACAGGGAGTGAATGAATAACAGAGAGAGATGTCTGACACCATTAATTAGTCTGTATCTGTGGAAGAATCTGTGCCTGGACATAAACATTTTGCATTCCAAGCTGTCACGTATTTACCCATGTCAGTCACTCAGGCATCAGTGCCTTGCACAGCACATCCTTGCAGAATTGGAACATCTCAAAGGCAAAGCTCCTCAAGAAGAATTCTGCTCTGAATGTCTGTAAATAATTCTTAATTAACATCAACTGGGGGGGGGGGGGGGGGGGGGGGGAAAGAGTGTTTTGCTTGTAAATGCTTTGTGATGGGAAAGGGTGGGATTTGTTAAATAAATAATTCCTTTTGAATTAGTCAGCAGGTCTAATTAAGAGATACCAAAGGGACAAGGAATCAGAAAAGCAAGTTTAAAGGAATATCTAGCTAAAACAGAAGATAAAAGTAGTATTTGAAAATATCAAAATAAACAGTGTGTGTGAGTGTTTTTCTTGGGATGAGCCAAGGGAAATATTTTCCTGGGGTTTGGCCCATACAATATGCAACAGATGAAACCAATCTGGCTGCTCTTTTGAGTGAATTAACAATTAGTGGATAAAAGGATATATGGTTGATGCTAAAGCAAAGTCTGTATGTCAGTTGAGCAGTATTACCTTGTAAATCCTGATGTTTTGGCCCTGCTTTATGTTACAATTAACTTTCTTTATTGGTGGTGCATCTCCTTTGACTCCAAGGGGCTCACACCTGATTTCAGCTGTTTAAAAGAGGGAACAGCTTTTCGATTCCTGGCAAAAACTTTAGAAGTTTTAGCTCTGCACTTGCTGGAGGATTTTGCATTTTAAGCAGAGATACAATGAACATCTCTAATCTGATCCCGAGGAAATCTATTAGTCACAGCCTTGCCCTTCAAGCCATCCAGGGAATCCAAGGGATCCTCTGCCCTTTCTGACAAGGTTTGCCTAAAGCCTGGGGGGGTTTCATTCCAACAGCTACTAAGTGGCTCAAAACATGCCAACACGTGGATATGGAGACCAGACACCCCGTTCCAGTGATCACCTGCTCTTCTCTCTCAGACTCTGCCATAAATCAGTCGCCCAAACAAAGCAGAGGTGAGAGGAGACTCAGAAAGAAAATCTCTAAGAAAATCCAGATCCTGTTTTGCCACTGCTGACACACACTCCCCATCTGCTCCTGCTGCCTCCCTATGGAACTTCAGTGAGTTTTGAAGGGCAAATCCAGCTCTATAAATGAGATAGAACACAAAGTGAGTGTGGGATTTAAGGATGCAAAATGCCGGCTGTGTGCCTAGTGAAGGTTAAATGTAAAAGAGGCTATAACATTATGCTTAGACACAAGTTTCTATTAAAACACAAAATTTACCTCTATCAATAGTGCAGTTTGCTACTAACAGTAGTATTATTGAATTTCCTAACACTGCTGTTCAATTAGGATGGGTTTTTATATGCTTGTGTATGTCAGTGATTCCCAGACTCGAGGTTACATAAAGCTGGGAGGAGCTTTGGGAGGCTCTACCACAAATGCTGAAATCATGAAAAAAGCCATGCATCTCAGACTCAGGTAATTTTTTAAAAAATTATAATTATATATTTAGTTAAATATAAAATAAAACCAAGAATGCTAACAAAAAAAACCCCCACCAACAAAACCCAAAAAACTAAAAACAACCCCCAAACCACAAAACCCTTCCCCCAAATAAAACAAACAAAAAATCCCCCCAAAACCAAAAAAACCTCAAACAACCCCCCCCAAAACAAACAGGAAAACAAACAAACCAGTTGAAACATCTTCAAAATCTTTACTGGATGAAAATTATGCATAAGACATATTGTATTTTAAAATAATTTCTCTTAATGTGAACACTGATATGCATTAATGATAACTATGTGTCTATTGCATAAAACAGTATCTGCGTGAACTTGCACATTCTCAAAGAATTCACTCAAAATAAGGATGAGAACTGATCTCCTTCCCTGTCTTAAGTCAAACCTCCAGCTGCACAACTGTACTTTAAAAGTTTGTGTATAGAGACACAGGAAGAAATTGGGTCCCAAAACTGGAGGCGAAGCCCAAATAATAAAATAGCAATTTTTATAATTTTTTTTCAATGTATACACAAATACTCTGATATTCTTGAAAGAATGAAGTCTACTGTTGTAAATGCAAGTAAGAAGATTTCAAGCACAGCTGTTTGTTTGACTTGATTTTAGATTTCCTCCTCCCTCCATTACTCTCATCTGCACAAATAAATAGAGGTTATCAGAGAGAAATAGATTTTTTTTCTCCTCTGCCTTAAAAATTTTTCTGCAAAATGTTGCATGTCCCACACAAAATTTTTCAGAGATGGTGCTGAACATTATAGTGAGGGAAGTAAGTGTTATTCCAGCCAGTCTTTGAGCTTGCTTGGGATCTCCTTCCAATATTAGCACAACTTACTACAAAATTTAGGACAAACTCTCCCTCTGCCAGGCATGGTATTACTCAAATGAGTCTACATTCCTCTGAGGTTTGAGGAAAGAGGCTTTTTAATCATGGCTAAATGCATGGGAGGTATGTTGTATTACATGGTAACTAGTGATAGAAAAATGTGGTACCTGTAAAGGGAGGGGGGAAGTTATTTATTGATTTGATTGATTGATTGATTGATTTAGTTCCCTAGTTATGACATGTATTTGAACATTTTTAAGCTTTTTTCAGATTTTTCCACCCCATTCTCTTTTAGGGCAACAGATATTAGAAAAATCTACGGTATTGGGAGTACAAACCCTTTTGCATCTGCCCATTGCTCTGAGGGCATTAAGTGGTATTATTGAGTTCAAATGCAAGGAGACCTTGTGTCTGGCTGCTGGAGTATGACAGGTAGCTCACTTTCCTCCTTTTTATTTAAAGAAAGTCCTTGGACCACATGTCCATCCCGTAGGATTCTGGTAGAGCTAAATTGCCAGATGTGTGTGTACAGCCTCCATCATGTTACTGCTGACATTCAGCACTGGTTATCCCAGCTTTCATCTCTTCATCTTTAAAACACTGCCATCTGTTGTTTCCAGACGGCTCAGTCTTCTGTTTATCCAAAACTTTGTTCCAGGCCATATGGAAAAAATATCTATTTTCAATTAATCATCATATTTTCTTAAAATATACTAGAGTGATGAGAAAAAAATAGGCATGGCTTACGTGTAGCTGTTCATGAAGGGGATGACAATTTATTATGCTCTGTAGTCCCAAGATTTTGACCATGTGGTCATTCAGTGCACTCAGATACCTCAAAGGCTGACCAATTTTGCAGCATTTGAACGTATATATTTAATTGGTACAACCCTATTGATCTGGTCATTTCCAATGGAAATAAAAAACCAGCGTTTTCCCTCTGCGGTCAGAAATTTGCCGTAGGAGCATAAAATCATTCAATGGCTTGGGTTTGGAAGGAACCTTAAAGATGATCCAGTTCCAACCCACTGCCATGGGCAGGGACACCTTCCACTATCCCAGGCTGCTCAGAGCCCCATCCAGCCTGGCCTTGGACACTCCCAGGGATGGGGCAGCCACAGCTTCTCTGGGCAACCTGTGCCAGGGTCTCACCACCCTCACAGGGAAGAATATTTCCCTAATATCCAATCTAACCCCACTCTCTGTCAGTGTGAAGCCATTGCCCCTTGTCCTGTCACTCCAGGCCCTTGTCAATGGTCTCTCTCCATCTTTCCTGTGGGCTCCCTTCAGGTACTGCAGGGCCACAATTAGGTCACCCCAAAGCCTTCTCTTCTCCAGGCTGGACAATCCCAACTCTCCCAGCCTTTCCTCCATCTCCTCTGGACTCGCTCCAACAGCTCCATCTTCCTCCTCTGCTGGTTCCCCAGAGCTGGAGGCAGCTCTGCAAGTGGAGTCTCACCTGAGAAGGGCAGAATCCACCCTCTCCTGCTGAAATTCAGATATATTAAACTTGTGGTATTAGGGCTGTGCTAAAATGTTACAAGAAAGTGAGGGTCGCACTGCCTACACCAACATGAGCAAGATCTTGGGAGCAGATTAGTGATTCCTTCAGTCTATTTCCAGCCTGGTTCTCCAGATTGAAGTCCATTGATGGCTGGAGCCCTTCAGGTGTAGGTCTGAATGGCTTTTCCAGGTTACTTTCCTCCCCAAAATAATTCTGTATGTGTGCTGAGAGATCATGGTCAGCATGGACCAAAGGGCATTAAGGAGACAACTTTAACTCAGAGCAGAAACGAAGAGGGTAAAATAAGTCAGTAGATGTATTAATCTCTACTTCAACAAGATCAGTTCCACTTTTTCTTTCCTGAACCTGAATTTCTGATATAAATAATTTGCAATGCTAAATGTGAAGGAGATACCATGCTTGGACAGAAATAGAATTCTTCAGAACTAAAAAAGAAATAAATATAAAAGGATGCTATTTTTAGGAAGAGTCTATGCATTTCATCCCCCAGTTCAAAGGAATATTTAAAGTGAGAAGTTGAGTTTCCATTCAAAGCCACCCTCTTTGATGCAGGATAAAGGCCCGTCCTTCCATCCTTCAAACAACTGCAAGATTTTCTCCTCCTGAGTTACAGTCTTGTCCTCCCAGCCACCCACAGGCACCAGCCTCCCCCAGATTCATGCAGATTATGGCTCTGTAAAGTGACCCAAGTTGAAACTAAGGAGGAAAACAGGTGCCAGGTGGCCAGTACAGACTGGTACAGAACTGTCTGCATCTTTGAAACTGTTCTTCACCTCTAAATTCACCAGCTCCCAGTGCATTGAGAGAGCAGAGAGAAAAAGGAAAGAAAAGGCAGTGGTACAGATGTGGGAAACCCTGCAGATAAGATCAAAATCTAACTGCATGATAAATGTTCAGATAATATTAATGCGTGTTATATTTAATTAATCAGAAAATTAGCAAGCCTAGTTGAACACTGATTCTTTTCTGGTGGATAATTACATGCTGTTTCTCAGCTTGAAAGGGTGCCAGATATACTTTTTGCCAGTCACTTTTAATCCACTTGAGTGTGCTTAACTGCATATCCACTGCAGTTCTAGAAAGGAAAGCTGTGCGAGTGCTGTGCAAAATGTGCTGCCTTAGATGTAAGACATGGACAACTTAGTATCTTCCTCTGTTAATTTATATATTTTTTTAAAATTATTCAAAGAATACCCAGCCAGGTGGACAGTTGGAATGACCTTAGGCTTCGGATTTCCCAGAACCTTTAACCTCTGTCCCTTCTGCAAAGCTCATCTCTGTAGAATACTGTGCTTTTTATCAGCTCACTTTACCTCTCATGAGCTCATTCAGGCTTTTCCAAAACCTCTTGTTTTAAAGTGTTCAGTGTTTATAACTTAGTGTCAGTGGAGTGGAGATCCCTGAGTGATCCTCCACATACCCATTTTTGGGACAATTTTTCCTTAGTTGTCTGGCAGCGGTGATCTTAGCCTGGGAGTATGTTGTGCTCACAAGAACACAAAGTCCTTGCCGTGATCTTACAACTGAGGAGCTATTGGGATTGCCAAAAAAGAAAAGAGGTGGGTTTTTTTCCCTATAGGAAACTGTAGGTACAAGTATATGGTGCAGTGCTGGGCAGAGGGATCCAAAGAACAGTAAGGGGTAGGAGGCTGAGGCAAAGGCACAAACTGTCTTAAGAAAACAGCCCTCTAGTGTTAGCCTCATTTTGCACTGGAGCACAAGCTTCTTTAAGATAATAATAGTATATTTTTGCTGGCTACAGTGACCAGAAAGAAGCCACAGAAGAAGATCAATCTATGATCTTGCTCCACTGTTTTAACTTTGGTAATGCAAAAAATGGCATATAGTGGTTGGGCTGCTCTGTGATTTCTGGGAGGACTTTTCATCTCCAAAATAATTACACAATCTCAAAGTGATCTCTGTACAGTGATGAGTTTATTGATGGACACATTTCCTGACATGCTGGAGGGCATGATCCATCTAATAACCTTTCAAACACCTCATCCTGCTCCCTGAAGACGCTCCTGCTGCTCCTGAGAAGCAGTGATAGTGTCATTGGTATCCCAGTTGCCCCTTACTGGCAGGTGTTTATGATGTTCAGAGGTGGGAAAGCTGGAAACACAGGAGCATCCCCTGTCAGGGTGAAGGCCCAGGCTCAGGCAACCCTTGTGAGAGAGATTCTAACTGTGTCTATACTTGGGCAGGGCTGACGTTTTCTGGTTTTGAAAATGTGTTGCCTGGAGGCCAGGAAGCACAGTGAGGTCTGTGTTACCTTCAGCCCTCTGGAGATTAATGTATTAAATATTTGCCAGACTCTTGGCACAGGAAGTTCATGATCACACACGCAGGACTGCTGAAAGAGCTGCATTGCCCCTGGCTCCTGTTCCTATTCTAAGACATAAATTATTAACTTCCCCTTTGTCCTCCTCTGTTCTTTCATTTGGTTTCATGACACAACTTTGGTGATTACCACCAATCTTTTCTGCCTTGGCCCATCCCTCCTGATGGTTGAGTCATTGAATTCCCATTGTCTACATGACACAAATAAATTAAACATGTCTTCAAAGGAAGTTTTTCTCCAGGGCCTCTGTTGTGCTCGATGGTTTATGGTTGAGACATCGGCATGGGAAGCACAGGTTCACTCCTGGATGTTGTGAGAAGTCAGGAGAATCACCTGAGGATCATTTCACTTACCCCCATATAACCAAGTTCTGCTGCCAGGTGATGTTCAGGTCTCTTGGAAACATCCTCGTGGGTCTGTTTGGTGTGCCACAAGTCCTTTGGGACACCTTTCCATAAGGGCAGTTGGGAGCGAGCTCAGCTATGCTTAGCAAGTTCAAATGAACAGAGATGAGTACGTAAGGCAACAGAATTGTGGTTTTGAGCTCTCCTTTTTGCCCAGTTTTCTACCTGAACAGTGCTGTAAATAACACATTTAGTGGTTTGAGACAGCTGATAAGTCCTTGGCAATGGTGCCCTGAACTGAATTTTGCTGCCTTATAGGTGAGAAGTTATAAAATGGCTGTTTCTGCCACAGGCAGAGAGGGAAAGGAAGATGATGAGGTGGGTGGGAGGAAGTAAAAAAGAGAAAAATCCCTGGAAAACTGGGGGGTTGAGCTGTAATGCCACAGGGGGACGTGAAATTTAAAGGGATGGTGAGACCTGTTCTTTTGTGAGGGTGATTATCATGGAGCAAATCTGGCTTCAGAGCTGAGATGGAAGGAGGATTTTTAACAGTTGCCCCCCAATCTCCTCAGGTAAGGGCCACCCCAAGAGGAGAGTGATCATTTGAGAAGCTTGTGGGAATGTGCATGCCCATGGGATTTCAGCCAATGTAGTTCACTTTGGATGTGAGCTGGGTGATGCACAAGCAAGAATGTGGAAAAATGTGACATTTGATACAGAAACCTGAGGGAAAGATAAAGGGGAGGAAATCTTGGAAACAATTTATGACAGGAGAAAAACAATGAGATTAATGATTCTGTGTTCTCTTCAATGAACTTAAACACTGCTTAAGACTGAAAAATGGAGAAGGACAAGCTTATTTTCATTGTTTGTTTGTTTGGTTGGTTGTTTTTTTCCCCAAGACAAACTTCTCAAGCTATGTAGTTCCCCAGAGCCAGAGGAATATGGCTGTTGTGGCACTGTATTTTCAATAGCTTAGTAGTCTTGGCTAATTCCACGTGTGTCTTTAGGCATCAAATTATTTTTATTGGCCCGATGGTCATTGTCTGAAGACGCTACTGTGGTCACAAAGTGACTGGAGAAATATGGCATCTATTTACTCCACAGATCTCTTAACCCAGGGGACAAAAGTTTGGCTTTGGCAAAGCAAAAGAAATAGAACCTCAGTTTCTTTATGGCTGCGGGAGTCCAGCTGGGCAAAGGAAAGAATGCTGAGGCTTAGGGAAATTTGAGTATCTATCAGTGAGAACTGGGACTTCTGAAGTTGAGGCTGGACCCTCTTGAGACTTGTTTCAAAGCTGAGGTGTCCAAGTGTCAATCCCATTCTGCTGCTGGCAACATAAAAATTACTCATGGGCGTGTCTTAGACCCCATTGCTTTTAGTTTTGTGTTGGAAACACCTAGGAGACTAGTGATGAGTTAAGTCCCTTTGTAGGGAGTACTTCATGTCCTGTACTAATTTAAGATTCCCTTTTGTCTGCTCGAGTGTGTATGATGAGTGGAATTCATTCAGGATGTTGCTGAGGCAAATGGAATGTTAGGGGAAGACAGAGGAACGTTACATTGAACTGAACTAGGTTCGCTCTGACCATCCTCCAAAGAATTTTTAGCTTAGCTACAGAGGAAAATACAGCCATTCCTCATGGCAATTTGAACGATGCTATATCAAAAATTGCAAAAGGCCAGCGTGAGGAGAAATACCTGCAAACATGTCAGTGTCTTTTTTGTTTCAAGATAAAACTTGTCTAAATGTCTCAGATGCTCAAATTTGAATAGTTTTATGTTTTATAGTACAAAATGTGGCAAGGGAAAATACAAAGGCACTATCATGGTAATGCCTATGTCCTCTCTCGGCTACCAACTCACCATGCTTGTTAAAGGTCTTTTACCTGAACAAATATGAATTTGTGCTGAGAGTGATATGCTCTCTGGAAATAAAATCCATGAGCAGGGCCAAAAGTTAGGTAGAAAATATTTTTTACTGTAAATACAATATGTATCTGTGTGTGTGAGAGGGAGAGCCAATGACCTTGGAATACAGGAACACTGTTCAGCAGAATGGACCATTCCTCTGAAACCTTCTTCTGTGTCCTGTGACAAGAGAGTGCATTTGGGGATAGTCCCTTCACAATATCTCCAAAGACACAGAACCTTGTCTGCACCACGACCAGCCCAACATTAGGAGACACGGGCAGCCTTGTTAATCATGACTCTGCTGAATAACCTTGTGGCCTTATCCTCATCACCCCTTGTCATTCCTTTATCCCAGCTTGTGCTTTATCCCCTGGCCCTTTGTTCTGTCTGTAATTAGCATGTCAGCCTTTCAGGGCACTGACCACATTCCCTTATCTCTGTGGAGGCTTTTGTGACCTTAACATAAATGGATGGAAGACAATGACCTCTCTCATATGACTGTTTTGGATGATTTTGGCCGTAGCTCCTTTCTCATCTAGGGTACATTTAACCATGTAATACATAAACTTCCATCTGGTTTGCATATCCTGAATAAGCTGCAAAAATGAGATGGTTTTATGCTCAGCTGCATTCCATGCAAGGCTTTTGCAAATTTTGGTAGACTGACTAAAGTGGGTCTTTCCCCTCTCCCTACTTTCATTCTAGTGAAATCCAGTGGAATTTGCAGTGCATGAAACCCTTAAACTTCAACACTAACTTCTTTCTACTAAAGAAAACCAGAGCACAGCAGAGAGGTGTGGGAGGTGAAGGTTTTATTCCTGGTCTGATCTCCTGTGTGACCTTGAGGAAGTTGCCTCATGGCAGTGGCTCTCATCCCATACTTCTTGTCTCCTGGCTGTTGAAATTGGGAATGCTTTTAGGGGAAGGATGGTTTCTTCATGCTTGTCAAGTGGCTCACCAGCCCTGATCCTGGTTGGGACCTTAAGGGTGTTTTTTAACATTACTAAAATAAGATTAAGTGACAAGAGAAATAGCTTCTGCTGACAAGGGAAATAGGATCTAATATAGATGTGGAAAAGAAGGGACAAGCAGAAGAGCAGCAAATCTGTGAGACAGAGACTGTTGGCTCCTATAAGAGACCGTGTTATTTGACAAAAATTTTACAAATTTCACAGTCTGTGCATAAGCAATTCAGCTGATAATTAGACATTGCTTAAAAAACCCATGCCCTAAACAACAAACATAAACACACAAAACCCCAAACCAAAACGCCTGCTTTTTTTTGGTAAATGGATTTCTGTTTAGTGGCATTGGCCAATACATACAAAAATCTATCTAAATATTGGCAAATATTGTTTATTCAGGCATTTCTGTCTTACACAGCAGCTATAATTGGGATGGAGGAGGTTCAAGTTCTCAGAAGACTGTATTATTTTATCAGATTTTGCAGGGTAACTTAGGGAAATTACTTAGGGATTCTCATTATGGGGAGATTATAAATTCAATCCTTTTCATGCAATGATCTGAAACAAATCTCTTAACGGAAAAAAAGTCTCAGTTCCCATTAGATGTGGAGATAATTTTGATAGAAGCGAGTTCTAAGAATTCACTTTTTTTGGGGGAGTTAGTTCTGTGCTGTACATCTCTAAACAGAGCTTTTGATGTTTGGGTCTTGCAACTGATTGCAAAGGCAAAAATTAGGAGGATCTGCAGCAGTTGCAAGTTTAGGGAAGAGCTGGTAGCCAAGCCTGCTTAACCAGAGTCGGAGATACCACTGCCTAACAACCATGCAGCCAGAAAACATCTGTATTTTCAACTGAGCATCTAAAGCCCGTTGCCTGACTTTTCAGAAACAGCCCCTAATCCTATTTATGACCTTGTGATTGACAGGCATCTGCATTCCAGACAAAGTACAGAAGAGTTCTCAATTACAGGAAATATGTAGAAAGTTGCAGCAGGTTATTTGCTCATTAGACTTCCCCCTCAGTGACTGTGGGAGTGCATGGCATGTTGGTAAACCCTCCTGCTCCATCATTTGTCTGTCATAATGTGATCAGCCATTCATTCTTAGTGAAAAGCTAATGCCTCCAGAGAATTCAAAGGTTGGAGTTCAGCTTGGCTTCTTATGAAGATAAAAGGGGCAGAGCTAATTCTGAACGGATGTCATTTGTGTTTCCATGTGGCTGTGTCTGCTTTTATCTTTTTTTTTTTTTTTTTAAGACCTGTCCAAAGCTGCAGCCCTTCTTGGTGTTTAAGGATTTTTAGTGACACTCAGTTGCCTGATAAAGGGCAGCAGGATTTTCTCGTCCCCCTTGATGTCTTCTTTGGAGGAGGGGGGAGTTGGCTGACACCAGACTCTGTTCTCAGCAGCAATGAAACCATGCACAGGTCTAAGATGCTGCTTCTTAACTGTACAACATCCCATTCCCACTTCGCAGGTGGGGAACTGAGATATGGGGTGAAACATGACTGGATAAAATTCATCCATCTCTTTACTTCCGTATTAGAAATACAGTTTCCTGTTTCCCCATTTGATGCTCTCATTACTGCTGCTTTTCACTCATTGAAGGCAAGAGCTAGAAGTAGTAATTTGGGGCGTTTTCACTACAATTTCTGGGGGGAAAATAATGAAATTTTCTTCCTTGCACTGGTTTATTTCCTTGGTGATAACAAAGTGCCATGTTCCTATTCAGCCTTCTTTACAAGAAACTGTAATTTGATTACCTGTACTTTTTCTATGCAACACCAGCTCAAACAAGACACTCTGCCATTCCTGCAATTGTGATGTGACTATTATATTTCTATAGTTAGTAATTTATATTTTCATATTATATTTATATTATTAGTGTTATTATTTGTATTAGTTGTATTTTTAGATATTAAATATATAAAAATATTATTATATTTATATAAAAATATATATATTATATGTGATAATAGTTATATATTATTTATATTAGTTTAAAATGTGCTGATCTGGAGCTTCAATGTGGACAAATCTGTCTCCAATACCAGACAAGATTCTGCTCTGTTTGTTTGATCCTGCAGCATAGATACAGAACATTTCTGATCTCTAATGGATGAACAAGTGCAGGAGCATCGGATATTTCATGTCTGGAAGCACTGGATAGTTCCCAAGGACAACCTGCACCTGCAAGATGCTGAGAAACTGAGGATATATTCACAACTAGGATAAATTACAGACCCTTCATGTTCAGACATAGTTCACAGTTTAATGGGGTTTTCAGTCCGAGTAATTTGCCCATCTTGAAGCCTCACATGCCAAGAATCTGAATTAATTCCAGGAAAACATGTGCCCATTTCAGATATGTAAGACTGAAGGGAGGCACAGCTAAAAATGAGCTGTGAGTGTATGTGTAAAAAATAAGTGTCCCTTTCTCTCCCCCTCTCTCAGCACCCACTGCTCTGAAAGACTCTGGGCACCTTGACAAAATTTAACTAAAACAATCTTTTTTAACTGGTCAGAATGTCCTTAAGTAAACCTTGAAACCACTGCAGAGTTAGGCAAGAGAGGAAATAGCAAATCCTGACATCTCCTACACACGCAATGCCCGGAGCTGCACACGGACATGAATTAGAAAGAAATAAAGACATCTTGAACTTATCCTGAAAAGTGTTTGCCACAACTGGATTTTGGTATATGAGAAAAGGATGTAGATGAAACTGTTACTTTTCTGGCTAGTCTAAGAGTCTTCAACCTTAGCAAATATTCTTTTGTTAATGCAATTAATTTTTTAGAAGTCTCCGGATTCAATTCCATTATCTCCAAACTACTGAGCAAACTGAGGTGCAAATCATCACAGACCCTCAGCATCAGAAACTCCCAAACAGCTTTGCTTGGAAAGCAGAACAGGTGCAGGAGAAGGACAAGAATTCAACTACATTTTGCTGCTGGGAAGCTGCTGTGGTGTGTTTAGCACCTAAGGCATTTGGCCAGAGTAAAATTTAAAAGAAAAACTCTCAGGAGATATTCCCCACCTGTATCCCTGAGGGTGGTACCCAAAACACCCTACTACTACCCTAGTCTGGGCTGCAATCAGGCAAAAACCTTCAAAATTACTTGGATGTGAGACTCAAAGGGATACCATGGAAGTTTGCCGAGGAAACTAAATTGGGAGGAGCTGTTGACTCCCTTGAAGGCAGAGTCACTGCAGAGAGACCAAGACAAATATGAGGACTGGCATTTTGTCCCCACTGCCAAATCTCTCCCCGCTGTCTCCTGTCCTTCCTCTTTCTCCTCCCCTCACTTTTTTCTCGTTGAAGCTGCTTGCCCTGAGATTTCCATTTGGAAGGCTGCAATTAGGTCACCCTGGAGCCTTCTTTTTTCCAGGCTGAACAATCTCAATCCTCTCTGCCTTTCCCTGTAGGAGAGGTGCTGCATCCCTTTAACCAAAAATCTGAGTTCTCTAAACCCAGAAACCACCAATCCTGCCTAGACCAGTAGTCCCTACTGAGTGGTGGCTCAGTGGATACTTAGGGAGATGAAAAAACAAATAATCAACCACTAGTCATGACAAAGGAATATACAAAATTCTTTTGAAATCTGCTTTAGGAGTAACATTTTTCATTAAAAAAAGCCTAACTTAACTTCCTTAGACAGATCATGCAGATCAAAGTGAATCTCAGCTTGCAAGAAGTACCAATATTTTCACAACCTGTGTGTTCACAAGGTCCATGAAGCAGTGAGAAGTATCTGGTGTTCTAAGATGAATGTGTCCACATGGATGCCCTAGGTGTTTAAAGCCCGTCTGGATGTCCCTGTGATGCCTTTCCTAGCTGAGAATCAACAATCCATGAAGCTGTACCTGGCTCATTTGGGATGTGGAATCGCAAAGATTGTCTGAGTGTGCCAGGGGCTACACTTGCAGGTTTGCTGACTGCTGATGGATAATCTGACCTTGGTAAATTAGGTGTGCTCTTCCCAGTTCCGTAGGAACACTCTCATAGAGTGCAAATGCTTCTGAAGGGTGAGTTAAAGCAGTTAAAAGTGGCATTAAACCTAAATCAGATTAAATAACTTCTTGTCTCTTGACCTGAATGTATCTGTGCTCCAGATAACTATATATAGGCACTGGAGAAAATTCATAGCCCACAACTAACATTGTTTACAAAATTCTCTAAATAGGGCTATTTTCCATTGCCAAATATAGACTTTTTAATGAAGCAGGAGAGCCAAAACCCCTGCAGAACTCCCTTTATCAACTCTGAAGCTTGGCCATCAGAAGACAGTCACAGCAATCTTTTGTACTGTTCCTTGGCTTGCATCTTCACCCATAGCTTACCAAAGCCAAGTGGAGTATTTCCATTGGCTTCCAAATGACCTGGAATTGGCCTGATCGTCTAAGATGTGCACACCCAGTTTTTTCTTTTCAGGCCAAAATATTTGTTTTGACTTCCAAAGGCTAGAACATACAGGATATGAAACAGAATACTGATTGAAAGATTTTAACAGAGCACCTTCACCTTGAAAGAGGAGCATATATATACATGCTTATGACCTCTGTTATTTTTGGAATTATTTTGGTAGTTCTGTGCATGATAAGAAGGAGCTGAACACATAAATCTGACCACAATGATGTTACAGGGGAGCCATTCCAATTACACTGTAATATCTACCAAAACAGTGTCATGGCTTGGAAACAGTTATCCAAAAGCAATAGTTACGTGTGATTATTGTCATGATTGTTTTATAAGTCCCCTGGGGAATGGGGAAAAGGAATCAAGCTGAAATGCTGAAAGTTGGAATATGCAAATATTGAAAAAGCTGTTCTGATAGCTGTGAACTTGCTGAGAAGGCAGAAACCTGGTCTTCTGAGGGGTGGTGAGGGGGGAATAGTTGTTACATCCTAAGCTAACTCCTTGCCCTGACAAGAAAACCACTGGCTCTTTCCCCATGAAATGCCAGGAACTTCTAAATTAAAATAAATATATAAATTCCCTGTGAATGCCTAGCCCCCTTACAATAAATAGCAGACTTCCATGGATTCCCACTTTTAAAGACAGCATAAATCATTCTGTCTCATATTTTAAAAAAAATTCCTTACCGTAGAGATAGATAATGCTAAGACAAAAGAGGAGACTAAAAAGAATACAGAATGTTAACTTAAAAAAAGGAACTAATTTCACACATCTCTATTTCAGAGAAAGGCGTACTACATTTGAAAATAAGGAAATTATTAAATTTTGCCCATATTTTATGGGAAAAAATCTTATTATAAGGCTGTAGGATTCCTGCTGAAATTATGTATTTAATTTTGAAGAGAGACTATTTACAAGGGCATGTAGTGACAGGACAAGGGGGAATGGCTTCAAACTGACAGAGAGTAGGTTTGGAGTATATATTAGGAAGAAATTCTTCCCTGTTGGGGTGGGGAGGCCCTGGCACAGGGTGCCCAGAGAAGCTGTGGCTGCCCCATCCCTGGGAGTGTCCAAGGCCAGGCTGGATGGGGCTCTGAGCAACCTGGGATAGTGGGAGGTGTCCCTGCCCATGGCAGGGGGGTGGAATGAGATGGTCTTTAAGGTCCCTTCCAGCCTAAACCATTCTGTGATTCCATGATGATTCTATGATTTTTAGGGGTCAACATGTGAAGCACTTTAACAGAGTTTCCATTTCAAGTAGCAGATGAGGGCTCTAATCTCACCAAATCTCCAGAGATCGTTTCAAACCTGTGAACAGCGTTGCCACACACTGGTTTTGCACTGTGTGAAGCTAAGCACGTGTTAATCTTCTTATAAGTGGAGCCTTAGGATCTTTATTCAAATGATTCTTGTTTTTATCCACTTACGTTCTTTAAATAATACCTCAGCACTGAGTTAAACAGAATATATGACTCTCACTCCAAGTCCACTTAGGTAATAATGACAATATTCCAGCACTTTTTTGCTCTTGTTGCAGGTGCCTTTCATCATTTATCTAAAACATGTAAGAGATAAAATATTTGAGTCAGTAAAACAGGGACTTTTTGTCATCTAAGGCCTGACAGCAGGGAGGCCAGTGCCAAATTGGCAACCAGTGTCCACACTTCTGTTGGACTTGAATTTTCCTAATTGCTTGTGCTGCTGGTAGCTGACAAACAAGAACATAACCAGCAGTGTGTAAGCTGCATGCCATTCATTAATTTCCTCTCATGAGCCAGGGTGTCCCCAGAGACTTTCCTCTTCTGTCAGATCATTGCCCTGTAAGGAATGGATTTAAAATGCAGCTATCTGGGAACTTTGATGTATGCCCTTGAAGAAAAGCTCTTTCTTGTGGAATGCTGGAGACTGATGTTTCTTGTCCCTCAGCCTCTTCCCTCCTCCCACCGAACATCAGACAGACAAAACAAGTGGGTAAAAACTTGTGAGCAAGTGCTCTTTCTCCAGTTGGTTCTTTCTCCCAGGAATGCAGGCACGAGGAAAAACGCACAGCAACAAATCTCCTTTCTGATTTCATAGATGTGGGGGTCTGAGGTCAGGCCTGGAGATCTAAGAGCAGGATTTTTCCCTTTGGTCTTTACATTTTTGGCTGGGTTCTTGCTAAACCACTTGGCCTGCATAGAGGCACCTAATCCATGATGTCCTGCCACGCAACAGGCAGCCTGGAGTTCCTTCTCCACAGAGCTTTGAGTTGCTAAGTTTGTCAGAACAAGTGGCTGGTTCGGAGTGGACGCTGCCTTATCTAACTGATTGCATTTGGAATGGCTTCATGCTTCACAGGGCTTTACAGATGCTTTTTTAGAGGGTTTAAGCAAAAGACAGCTACCAGAGGATAAGCTGTTTCTGAAGACATTTGGCTCTCGTAGCGAATTTGTTTGCCAAAGAAAACTTTGTGTTCCAATTCTATGAGAACCACTGGAAACATTTCTCCTGCTGTTGTCTGCTCTGCTTTCTCAAGCATGTGCCTATTGTCTTCACTGGAAAGGAAGTCTCTTCCTTAGCCTCTCTTTTTCGCTCCATCAGAGCTTCTTCTTTTGCTTCCTCGCTTTTCCTTGTGCAAATATTACAGGTTTCTGCTGCCAACTACTTTATCTTCTTCCTTATCATGTTGCTTTTCAGCCAACAGTCCTTACAGAAACTTTTTTTGCCTTTGGACATAGTAAATGAAGAGGCAATTTCATGTAATCTAAGAGAAGCACCAGACTGTTTTTTTCTAAACAGCAGTTTCATTTTGTATAGATCCTTGCTGGACACATCCCTGGCTGCAGGAAGTTGCACACCAGGCATCAGTATGTGTGTGTGGTATAGACATCTAATGTGGCATATGATAGCATTTGATACAGCAAAAGCCGAATTTTTAAGCTCCAATACATTAAAAAAATGCATGCTTACTTAACCAAATTCTTAGGTCTACACATATTCAATGGAAGACAAACCCAGCTTTTAAACAATTAAACCAAACTTTACAGCAAGCTATAAAATGACCTGTTCTGTCAAAGCATAGTTGTATCACAAAATAATCTTATTCTGCCTTCATGTCCAGGGACACATACACTGTGAGTTGCTTCATGTTAAAGCAATGAAGAAAAATATTTTAAAACTTTTTCCCTCTCCAGCTAATAAATCTTTTGGTACCTAATTTTTTTTAGGAGTGTGTCTGTGGAAAGGGCAGTCTGGCTCAGAAAGCAAAAGGTTTCAAACTCTCTGAAGTTCCTTAGCCCTGTTTATCTGCTACCTCACCCAGAGATATTTAAAACAATCATTGGAACATTTCCTGTCTGATTTTCTTATCCCTATATGTTAAATTCTTCCTACCTATTAATGCCTTACAAGGAACTTTTGTTTTAATGGCAGGGTATAAAGTGACTGCCTTTGAATTTCTATTATTAGGAGATTGAGATAATAAACTGAACTCCATTAATTGATTACAGTATACATGAATGCCTGACCTATTAGTAATGTGTGCATTGTGTAATATTAAATGCAAAATTCAGGTTCCAGCTGCCATATGTTCAATGTCCATCACCCCACCCCAAATCCATCGGGGATGTAGAATCTTGGGTGTAGGGTCCAGCCTACAGGTTCCTTCTAACCTCACTCCAACGTTGCCTTCAGAGTTGCTGCTCCAGTATGAACACAGTATAAGAAAAAACAGATTCAGGTCTAGATATTCATTAAGAAATTGATTTTAAGTTGCATCTGGCATGTTTTCATGCCATGTCAGTAGCATGTAATCAGTCATGCCAATGACACAGTGTAAAAAAGCTACAACCCACACAGCTACATAAAACATGGGAGTGACAGCCACTGCCACTAGGCAGAGGGAAGTGAGGATGATACCTTACTGAAATGACTGGTATAAAAAAAAAACAGTGGGATAAGCAGGAGCAGAAGGAGACTCACAACATTTCAGGACATTTCAATTAGTGGAGAAAAACTCACCATGTTTTCTGAAACGTTCTGCAGCAAATGGAACTTGCAAAGCAATTCCTCTGGTGCTAAGATGTCTGAGGAGGTCATAGCCTCTTATGTCTGGAGGCAATCAAGGGTGAGTGGTTTATGGCTCATGTGCAAGTCAGAGTTATTGCAAATACAGGGTTTTATTTGGTGATGTGAATTTAATGAAGTTTTACAAAGTAAAATATCTCCAATATTGACCCTGATGCTGATTTCATATTTCTGGAAACATGAACAGAGAATAAAGTTAGTGTCAGAAGGAAAATGGTGGCATTGGAAAAACAGCTAAGATTAGCTTCTAATCATAGGGAAAAATATGCAAAAAGCTAAGATTTCAATTCTGTAGCATTTAACTGGCTGTATAATTCAATATAAGCAAAGAAATCCCAGCAGCAGACCCGTATATTTTTTTTCAGGGAGATTGAAAATAGATAGTTTTTAAGGTCCCTTCCAATCCAAACCAATCTATGATTCTATGATATAGAACAGCTACTTCAGAGCAAGCCTGAGTCCAGATTTGTCACCTCTTCCTAACCTACAACTGCAGAAGTATTTCTCCTGACTGTCCTGGAGTCCTGACACCATCTCTCATGACTGAAAGGAAACCTCATCTATCTTGTTTTGGAGGCCTTTGTGGTGAAAAAAGGTCTGGGCACACTGTGTAGGCTCCAACTGTCCTACACAGCCCTGCTGTGGTGAAACTGGGGAGCAAGGCTAAGAGGAAACTCTCCTTTAAAACCCTCAGGTATCGTTTAGGTGTCTTGTGCCTTTCAGTTCTCCTTCCCATGTAGGCAAATGTAAAAGTAAGTGCTAAGAGTTGAAATGCTCATCAACCAAGAGAGTCACCGAATGCTGCAGATGAGGAAAATATTACAATCCCTTTGAGAAGGAGCAGAAAATGGAAGGAGACAATGGTTGCATGAGCTCACTTTGCTAATGGTGAGCCTTACCTGTGTCTTGTCCTTGGGGTGTTTCTGCTCTCCAAAATATTTAACACTCTGTGGTTCAATTATAGAGGAGAAGGGAGCTGTAAAACCATAACTGACATTATTTTCACTTACTTTGACCAGTCCAAAGTCCTTTGGAAATGTTTCAATTAGATGGAGATCTACTCTGGGTACAATGCTGAAAAAAAAAATCAGAGTGAACACACGAGCAATGTTTGTTGCAACAATTTGAGATTTTTTAGGCCACATCCTGATTACTTTTTTTTCTCTATCTGGGCTTTTAAAATGTATCTTAACACCATTCATTGATGAGAGTAATTCACCCAAGGGAGAATTAAGTGTGATGCTACTTCATTCCTTTTGAGAAGAAGGTGTAAGGTTCCTATCATAGGACAGAGCATCGCTTTGCTCCATAACTCTGTGTATGTCAGTAAATACCATCCTGCAGTCTTTTAAACAGGTCTGCACAGACAAGTCAATAGGAGAACTCATATGCTTAGAGTTAAGGACATGCCTAAATATTTCCTGGACTGGGGCCTGCCTTCTCCCAGTGGGGAATTCAGCTCTTACACAGGCTTTTGCCCCGGTGTGCTTGTAGAAATCTGTCCCTTTAAGTTCTGCAGAGCAGAACTGCTCCAGTCTTATCGTAGCCATTTTGCAAGTGCTGACTGCTGGGAGCCTGTTCTGCCTCTCAACTGGTACCTGTCGTGCTTTTCCACAGCCCTCTCCCTCTGATTTCTGCATCTCACACACGGGATCAAAAAAAGCTTCATCCAGCCGTAAGTCTGACTTTTCTTTTGTGTTTGATCGTGGTGACAATGCAGTAACACATCGTTTGTTGGTATGAATAGTCTACAGCCTTGAAAAATTGTCTCTATTCTTTAGCCAGCGCTGAAGAGCAGGGTCTGTTCCAGGATGCAGCAGTTTGCCAGGTTACATTGATGAAGCAGCCCTCTGTAGGCTCTTTCTCTTGCAGTTTGAAGCAATATTTTTGTTTTTCTGTCTAGCTCAGTGCTTCACTGTCATTAGCAAATGCTTAAAACAGGTGCAAGACAGGTGTCCTCTTTATTGCATAAGTTCATTTTGCAGGATTCTTGGATTTGAAAATGCAAGGCAGAGGTAGCAGCTGAAGGTAATAAGAGGCACATTAACCAAAAGAGATGTGATGTGTCAAACAGATGTCAATGGATGCCGTTCTCAGATCTCTGTCATGAACTGATCCACTAAACAGCAGCAGTAAATGTTGCCACCCTTGATACAAACCACATTATGTCAGCTTAAAATCTAGATGCCACTGAATGGTTTAAAATTAGTTCTTGAAAAGTAATAGGTAATAACACTGCGAAAATAAGGATACTGGAATAATAAGGATATTAAAAAAATAATATCAGAGTAAAAAAGAATATTATTTGTGAGAAAAATAAGTAAATATGGAAGCCTAATTTCCATCACAGGACAGAAATTTTAATTGAAAGAGCTGACAGGCTGGTCTACAAATTAATGTTTGATGAAGCAGCAGGGGATCTACATGGTTTTCTTGTATGAATGTGGTTTGTCTGCAGGAAATTCATAAGTAAGCTCAGCAATCTACCCTTTCCTTCCGGCATGCCAGCAGCTTATCCAGGGAAAAATGTGAGTAGCAGCTACTACGTCATAAAGCAGCCAGTTGTTATGCTCTAAGATGATGGTCTTTTTCTGCTCCGTGCCTCTTCCAAGATTTGCAGGGGATTTAGGAAGAGCTAATAAGCCTGTAAGATAAAAAACTGCAGAAGCTGTTGCTGTTCTGCATGTGTTGTGTCCCACAGCTTGAAGGAAAAATCTTAAAGCAGGAAACACTGAGATGGCAGAAAAAGAGAGCAAAGATGCAGGCAGTATCAGTGGCTGTGTTCTGTGATGCTAAGAAAGTGTGATGCTTGGGAAGTGCTAAGAGTGTTTTCAGCTCCTGAGCCTGCAGCCTCTTGGATCTTGTGACCTGTGATTCTTCTGTGGTGCTTTGAGTGTTACTAGTCCTCACTCTCCAGCAGAGGTGCCACTGACAGATGAATATTTAACTCCTTGCAACAGCCTTAGCAGCAGCTTGCCTGCATTGTGTCAGCTGTACTTCTGAAGTGCACAAGGGCTCTGCAATCACAGCACAGCTCATGTCTGTGCTCTGCCTTGGGTCAGCCACTATGGTCATGGAATCACATAATCCCAGGGTGGGTGAGGCTGGAAGGGACCACAGTGGGTCATCTGGTCCCACCTCCCTGCTCCAGCAGGGCCATCCCAGAGCACATGGCACAGGATTGTGTCCAGATGGTTCTGGAATATCCCCAGAGAGGGAGACTTCACAGCCTCTCTGGGCAACCTGTCACTGCACAGGGAAGAAGTTCTTCTTCATGTTCAGGGGGAACTTCCTGGGCATCAGTTTGTGCCTCTTGTCCCATTGCTGGGCCCCCCTGAGCAGAGCCTGGTCCATCCTCTGCCCCCTCCCTGCCCACCCTGCACACCCAGGGATGGGGTCCCCTCTCAGTGTCTCCTCTCGAGGCTGGACAGCCCCAGCTCCCTCAGCCTTCCCTCCTCAGAGAGATGCTCCATCCCTGAATCATCTCTGGAGCCTCTGCTGGCCCATCTCCAGGAGCTCAGGAGCTGGAGGAGCTCAGGACTGGACACAGTACTTCAGATGTGCCTCATCAGTACTGAGTAGAGTTACAGGAACACCCCACTAGACCTACTGGCAATGCTCTTCCTAATGCACCCAGGATTCTTCTTGGCCCCCAAGACACACTGCTGGCTTAGGGACAGTCACAGCAATCCTAAATGGTGGGACCAGGTGTTGTCCTTGGAGCAGTGGAAGTGGTCAGGGATGTGCTGGGGCAGAAGGGATGTGTTCATCCCTACAGGATTCAACATGCTCCTGGGTTTTGTTAATTACTTCAAACACCATCAGCAGTGGAGGTTGCTGCTTTCTCAGCATCCTGCCTCTGGGCCAGGTGCTGTAGGAAGGTTTTTCCATGGATTCTCAGCCCAAGTGTTGCTTTTATAGGCAGTAGAAAACATTATCTGGTACAGAAGAGACGCCTGTTCCCATGTGCATGCAAATGTGTTTTGATGTGCTGCCTTCCTCCTTGGCTGGTGTTATGGGAACAACATCAATATCGCGGGAAATCATTTTAAAACATCTAATATTTCATTGTTACTTTGAAGACTGCTTCCCTGGCCTGTGGGACAGAGCTGTGTTGCCATCCAGGAGGAATGTGACCCTGCCTTTCTCCCCACAAAACCCTCCTGGCTGAGGGCCTGGCAGGACCTATTTCTGATAAAGCAGAGGGTGTCTTTCCTGTCTTTCCATTCAGCCACCTTTCATCCAACCAACCGAAGAAAACTTTGTTCTGCCTTGCTGTACAGCTGTTATTTTACAGCTCTGTGTTCCTAGATTAAGGAATTGGTTGTATTTTTAACTTCCAAAATGTCTTTCCCATTAGCGCTTTCCCATTTGATCTGCGTGGGTGGCCTTCAGCTTCTTGGCCTCAACTGATGCTTAACCTTAGCCAGTCTCCTGGATGGGTTATCCCCTCCCCTGCCCAGCCCAGAAATGGTTCATTATCTTGCACCCAATTGTTCATTTATATTATAAACTGCACATTTGAGGACTGGCATTTTGTCCCCACTGCCAAATGCTCAAAGAAGTTTTCTCTTTCCACCCTTTCTCTCTTTCCCTGCCTCTTTTTTTCACTCTTTGAAGATGTTTGCTCTGGGATTTCCATCTCCTATGCACACTGTTGCCTGACCCCTTTCGTTTTCAATCAGTGTTGACAGCTTTAACTTCATTTTCAGAGCTCACACTTGTGCTGGAAACACCTGAGTCTTGCTCTTGACAGAACATCTTAATTTGAAATGCTGGCCTTTTATTCTGGGTTCCACACCACTTTTCCTTACCTAACAGGGGTTTTTTAGCTAAACCATACTATGGACAAGTCTTTGAGACCATGGGAGGCTCCTGGAATTGCAAAGTGCTGTAGGTGTGTAAAAAAACCCAACCCAAACCAAAAAAACCCTCAGCCATCTCATGGGGCAAAAGGTGATCAATATCTATACAATGTATTCTTTCCTGTGATGAACTTTTATATTTTTCATTATTTTAAGGGAAAACTTAATTTCTTTATGGGATAGATTCATGTTTCTGAGCACTTGACTGTCAGTGCCAAAAATCTCTCTCATTCAGCCCAAATGCCTTTTTCCTCAGAGGAAGTTCCTACTTTTAAAGTCAGTGCATGTTGGGCTGGGAGACAAGGAAAGTGGTTTGCAAATGAAGTCGTATTCCTGACAGAAAATGAGTAGATATCCTCTTTTTGTCCTCGTTTTAAGTCTTTGATGGAATTCATTACTGCCTAAGGCAGGAATGCCCAGCCTGCAGCACACAAGCTAAATTATTAAGCTCACAGTCTGGTTTTGGCCACCTTTCCTTAGAATCCCTCACATGTGAGTGACAAACTAATAAATTAATCTGGAGAACTAATTAGGACAGAAAAGAGTAGAAATCTGGTTTACCACGAACTGGTTGGCTTTTCCTAAGAGAAACTGTTACTTCTTGTGTCTGAGATGGTCACTTTTTCTTTAGCTTCATGATACATAATCTCATGGACTTCCCTGGATCTGTTGTGGCAATTTCCTATCTCCTACAAAGGAGCAGGAAAATGGACAAGAAATTAACAGTGAAAGAAGAGAGATTTGGAAACAAGTATTAGTGCTATCCTGCCTCTAACAGTAGTTTATCAGTTGCAGTGGCAGCTATTGGCCCCTTACTTTCAACACCTCTGGATCTCCACAGTGAAGGATGATCACCTTTCCTGACATTGAGGATCACATTGAACAAGATTTAAGTCAAAAAGCAGAGGAAGGAGCCATACAGGAAGATGTAGAAATGAAACAACCTGGCACAGGTTGCTCAGAGAAGCTGTGGCTGCCCCATCCCTGGAGGTGTTCAAGGCCAGGCTGGATGGGGCTCTGAGCAACCTGGGATAGTGGGAGGTGTCCCTGCCCAGGGCAGAAGGATTGAAACGAAGTGATCTTTAAGGTCCCTTCCAACACAAACTATCTTATGATTCCAAGTATTTTCATTATCCCGCATAAATTCAAGCATCTGGAGTACTAGTCAGATCACATGTGACAAGAAAGAGTGTTTGTTGATCATTTTTTCCTGTTATCTAATCTCCTCTGCTGGTAAGAATCACGAATCTCCCAGGACCTCTTGTCTCCCAGAATCCAAATTCTTTGTTCAAATGTTTGAAAAGTCTCCTCACCTGTTTTATCCTTTTGTTGCCAATGAAGTAGTGTCTGTATACTGGGTGAGGAGGTGATCTCTAAAGTGTCCCTTTCACAAGTACTTGCCTTTCTACCCCTAAAGGACAGGTCATACATTCCTCTTCCAGCTACCATCAAGAACTGTGGCTGAGCAAGAGCTGTAAGTCTGCATGGATCATCCACACAGCACTAGCTGCCAGCAAGACAGGAGGCTGGAATCACCTAATTTTGATGCAAAAGGTGGCACAGGACTGCTTGATTTTCCTTGTATCTGCCAGGCTTCCCCATTTGGTGACCTAGATTTGAAGTCCTCTACATTTACTTTAACACTTTTGGAAAATGTCACCCTTATATCTTAAACTTGGAGAGGCCGGAAGAATCGTATTGTACAGCTGATATATTTGTCAGGCCACTCTAGGCTGGATCCACTTCCCTCTGGAAGGGATGGATGCTGTGCCTTGGCCCCACGGCACCTGCTGAAGCACCTCAATGCAAAGTGCTCATGATGGTGAGCTGGGGATGCCAAAATGCAGGTCTGTATCCTAGTCTCTACCTCCCAAGTTACAGCAACAGTCACTTCTGATACAGGAAGAAATAGGGTTTTTTTGATTCTGAGTTTAAGGCAATACTGTGCCCAGCTGCCAACAAACATGGAAAGGTAAGAAAATGGGACCTGTCTATTTGAATGACTTTTCCAAGTAAATGAAGTACCGCCAAATGCTTTACTGCTAATTTTTGCTTTGATTTCTAAAAGCAATGAATGATCTGTTTTATTTGGCGTGTTCTTTCCTTTGTTCTATAAATCCTTGGCATTTTATTTATCATGATTCAATTATTTAGCACATAATTCAGGACCCACTAAAAATAAGCTTTGAAGCTTTTTGCAAACTTCCACGAACCTTGCATCAGGTCTTAAATGTTTACAGATTTTATTCTAGGACAAAGCTTGCAGATTTTATCCTAGCATTTTCAAGCAAAATTTATAGGATGAGAACTACTAATCTTGTTCATATTAATGTTCCATTTGGGTTTTTTCAGTGAATAGTTATCATTTCCAGGAATAAAATCACCAAGGAACTTTATTATTACCTCACTCCCTAATAGCATTTGTCCATGTGCTCAACCTTAAGCACAGGTTTACTTTTACCAGCTTCTAGACAGCTATTTTTCTCTTTAAAACTGGACATGAATTTAGAGGCTATTTTGGATCAAGACCTGAGCAAGCAGGCTGACGGAACTAAAACCATTTAAGTGCAGATCAAGCAATGCCACTGGCTCTCAGTAAATCCTGATCTTGATTGTGGTTTGTTTTTTTGTTAGGGTTTGTTTTGAGAATGGATCTATAAACACTACTACAGAGACTATCAGCAGAGACTCACTAATTATTTTAAGAATGGAAACCTTCCTGGCAGAAGCATTTCAGCTCAAGCCATTGTATTTTACATTGATTGGAAAGGAACGACTTTCACAAAGCAGTAATCAGAGAAGAATTAACCCTATGAGGAAAAAAAGAGAAATATTTCTATTATCAAAGGTCAACTGTTCTTCCTTTTTTTTTAAGATTGCAAACTTTGTTGTTTTGTTTTGTTGTTTTTGTTGTTTTTTTTGTTTTTTTTTTTCCTGAGCCCCAAGTTCTCTATCTTATAGCTGTCTATATTGAATTCCAGTTTTGGCTGGAATTTGGTAGTGAATTTCTTAGTATCACTCTTTGTGTTATTTGCTGTATTCACACCTCCTGAGCTGTAGTTTTTCCCCTATGGAATCTGCACTGTTCCCACTGAGCAAGACATGGCTTAGGGCAATGGAATATTTTTCGGTATTTATGAAGATGTTATGGAAAACCAGATGAAGAGAAAAATCCCAAAGAAATTTTTCCAAGCCCACAAAGTCAAGCTGCACGCCTTAGTTTGCAAACCAAGTCATTCCTAAAGGCTGGTAAAAGCTACAAGATTCAGGATATGATGCTTACCCAGAATGAATCATTTTAGTTTATTTCAGATCATATGTTCTGGAATGTAGAAGCTTTTATGCTAATTACACTCCATATTTACCTACGGAAAAATGCTTGGGAAAGCCAAGACATGCAGTTTCTGGTGAATTAAAAAGAAATTGAGGTGAGCACCTCTGTTCAGCAGGACCAGGATTTTTGTCTGCTGTTGTCTAAAACAGTATTGTTTCTGAACAAGAGCATCTTCACTGAGCTTGCATTGTTCACATGCTTTCCTGATTTCCCTTTGCTGGAAATAGTTATGGATTTCAGAATTTCATTCTGAATGCAAAACCAACTTTGACTTCTTATCATTTCTTCAAGCAAAACAAGGCCTTTGAAGTTCCATCTGAGGCAAGAATCAGAGTTAATTTTGAGTACTCTGCATTGTGGTTCTCAGGGGAGATTCTTTATGTGGTGACATAGAAAGCCCCTGGGCTTTGCCTGGTGAGTTGCACTGAATCAGTCTGAGGTCTGACAACAATATTCTTCCATGCAGGGCAGATGGAGAAGTGTAGACCCTTATAATCTATCACATTAAATAATTCCATTGGCATTCATCACACAGGCAGCACTATGTGGTGTGCAGAAATTGAGAGTCTGAGCTAGTCCAGAGCTCACCACCTGCTTTAAAATGTCAAAGATGTAATTCCAAGCTTTATTGTATCAGTAAAAGCTGAGACTAATCCCACTGAGGTCAGACATTAAAGCTGCGTGAGATCAGAATAAAGTTAAGTATTTATTAATTGTATGTGTGACTTAAACACTTCCCATTGTTTTGGGGTTTTTTCAGTGCATTCCAGATGCAAGTAAAACTCTTCAAGAGTAAATATTGCTAAAAATTTCCCACTCACTTCTGCCTTCCTCTTTAGTCTTTCCCTTTGTGTGAGCCAGGTCCAGGCCACTGCAGCACTGCCTTGATATTTCCTAAAATGGATTTGTGGAATGACAGTATGGATCCTTGTCTTAGAGGTCCTATGGAAAGAGATGAAGGACCTGTCTGGGATCAGCTTCTGAGAGGAGGGAGTTGAGCTCACGCTCTCTTTGCCTGGCTGTTGTGAATGGGGAAGTGTGTCCTGCCACTGTGCTCTTACTGCTCTCCAAGTTTGTGCCACTGACACCCTCAAATATCCCTGGCATTTAGAAAAAGAGAGGAAGGAGCCACAATCTGCTGAGCCCCTCTCCTCATTCTGCTCGTGGGTACTCACATGCAAATTCTCTCTGCAGCAGGATCTTCACCAGGAGACTTCATCACACCATTTTGTAGCGTGCTACCAACATGGTAAGAGAAAGCCTAAAGGAAAAATAGATCACTGAATAGCTCAGCTAAACAAGAATTTTCCTCTTTCTCTCTAAGTTCTGTTCTCCAGCTCCCTCTTATCCCTCTGAGAAAACTACATGCAGCAGGCCTTTCTCAGAAAGCCGTATCTTCCATTTCTGTGGAAAAAAAAACCCCAAGAAAAAAACCATGGGAGTTTGAGACAAAACTTTTCCCATGAGAACTCCCTTTTGCATAAATTGCTGTTATCTGATTATGGTGGGAGAAGGGGTTTTTTTCACCTTTACCCCTGCCTAGGAACAAGTACCATGTCCTGACGCCAAGTCTCAGGAATCCAAGACGGCCAAGATTATTGACCTAAGGAATATGTGCCTCTGAGTCAGATCCTGAGATCAAGAGGATCCTGACAGCTGTAGTTTATGTTTTTTGAGGGATCTAGTTTTCAAGGAAGCAACGTAATAATAACTGTCCCATCTCTCCCACTTTACCCTTGAGCTCTCCGGATTCTACCTCCTCAAAACTTCAAACTTAGGTCCTTGTGGAATCATGGCACAAACACTGTGATTGTGGCAGCTGAGCTCTCAGTCTGCAGAACAGAAAAATTTCCTCCCTGGTAGTTTTTTTTTCCTTAAGACATAAATTCAGGGATCATGTTCAGGCCCTGTGATTTAGCTCATCTATTGGGGTTATTCTGCATGCTCTGCCAGCAGTGTGGAAACGAGCAGATTTCTGTTTTCTGTACTTAATGAGAGTCACATTTAGTAGATTTGTGCAATAACTATTATTTAAAAAAATTATACTCCATGTGAGCAGCGGGCTGTGTCACATACAAATCTGACTGAAGCTATTTGTAATAACTTGACAAAAGCTGTCATTCGATATTTTAAAACATATTTAATCTCCGAGCCTGAGAAACCGATTCTGCCACTTTCACACGTTTGGTGTCACTATCTACTGTACAAATGTGGGTCTTGAAACTTCTACATTGCCCAGCAGCTTTAGAGCCATATTTCTGCTTCATTATCCACAAAGATTGCACACCACAAACATCCACGAGCAGTAAGTTGAGGTGGATATTTTACAAAATATGATGTGTAAAACCGAACCAAGATTTGTTTTAAAATTCCTTGTTCAGACACTGGAAACATTAATAAGAATCAACAGAGGTTATTTACAGGGTTAGACACAGTGTTTTACTGCATACTTGCACTTACAGGGTTTTTTCTTTTGTAAACTGCTGCTAAATATGTGAGTACTGGTCATACTAGACAGTTCAAAACATATTTTAAAACCTAAATCTCTGGAACTAGACAAAGCAATGAACAATTTTTATGACACTAATGTTAAAACCTTGGCTTGCTCTGTGTGGTGGATGATGCTTTCAATTTAGGCTCTCCCTTATGCATTCAATTTGGATTTAATACCTTCTAGGCCACATTCTGCCCTCACTTAACAGTTTCATCATCCCAAGTGCTGACAACAGGGGCTGCAAAGGGTAACTGAGAGCAAGGCTTCATCATTTGTGCTCAATGAGCGTGGTTAATTCCTCATCAACACAGTGGGATTAACCCAAATTAATAGAGGTTCATTTTCCTTTTGAATTACTCTTTCAGATGATCTAATGATATTTATTTAACCCTTATCATAGCAGGAAAGAGCCTTTCATCTGATGTCACAGCTGAGCAGTTGAATTCTCTCTTGCTTTCCTAAATCTCTGCAAGAGTATTGCCACCCAACAACTAGCCCTTACTTTCTTTTTTTTTTCACACTCTCTAAGGAATTATTTTTACACAGGGAAAAGGAGCATCCTACCTTCTTTCTTAGGAGCCTACCCGGGATGCATTGATGTTTCCTGTCAAATGGTCTCAACACATTTTACAAAGAGTGGGGCTGGTCTATCAAAGATTCTCTCTCCTCCTAGTGACACAGCTGGAGGGTCAGTTGACCTGTTGCAACCACAGTACCCTTTTACAGAAGGTCTATCCAGATTCACATGAGGCATGTTTCTAGGCAGGCAACAAAATGTGAACTAAGAAACTGTCCTTGGTCAAAGATCATCCCTGGGAGTGTCCAAAGCCAGGCTGGATGGGGCTCTGAGCAACCTGGGATAGTGGAAGGTGTCCCTGCCCATGGCAGAGGGGTTGAGATTAGATGATCTTTAATGTCCCTTCCAACCCAAACCGTTCTATAATTCTATATGAACTACTGAGCATCTGGACCTTTGGACATGCAGAAAACAACCATTGATCACCAGCCCTTGATCGTGCAACTCACAACTCAAGAATGAAAGATGTGTGAGGTGGATGTAAGGATGGCACAGGGCTGCCTCACTCTCAGTCATGATTTAGAGCAGCCTGATCATGATCTCGTGTAATTGTGTGGGTAAGGGCTCCAAAATAGGATCCTTTGATCAAAATGTCCGGAAGCATGAGGCAGTGACATCAAAAGGCCAGTTTGTGGTGAAAGTATGGCTTTCAGGTGTTGCTGGCTTCAAAGCTCAGCATTGAAACAAAGGAGAAATCTATATTTGGGACATTTATGCAAAGCATTACCATTTGCTGTTCATCACAGGCACAAAGCAACTTCAGAGTATAAAAAACCCCTAACCAAAAACTAACCCCAAACAAACAAAAAATCCTAACAAAACAAAAAAGCAACAACAGAAAAAGAACCAAACAAAAAAAAAAAAAAAAAGAAAGCTATCTAGGTCTTGAATGTAATAAGTTTCAGGAGAGGTTAGTTAAATAATTAAATTGGGCATGCCATTACTGAGCTCAGCAATAACCTGCACAGAGCTGCAAGGACCTACAGCAGTAGCGAATGGCCAACTTTCCCGGGAAAGTTTTTTTGTTATCCTTGTATTGCTTGGTTTTTTTACACCACATCTGTGCTTGCTTCGTCATTCTGCCATCTGCTGTAACAAAATACAGACAAAGCATTTCAGAGAACAACCTCTCCACACTTTAAAATGCTCCAACCCAGAGAACAGCCTTTTATTTCTCACAAGCTGTAGTGCTTATTATCCTCTCCTCCTCCTCCTCCTCTTCCTCCTCCCCCTACCCCACATGCAGGATGGATTACATAGGCTTTACCAAGCGTGGAGAACACAGGATCCCATTGATTTTGTCACAATGTTTCTATTAAATGAAATGAATGGTTCTGTGCTTTACTTCGCTGAAAGGTCACAAACAGCAGGTCGTTATCATTAAATTTTTAATTTCGAAACTCCCAATCAGACTCGTTTCCTGTTTGGTATTGTCTGCAGATACACAATGTACAGCAGGGAGGAAAAACTTGAGTTGCTAAAGGATGGAAATAACAGAGGATGAGGAGAGTGGTTTTGAGACACATTCTGCAAAGTCCAGTCAAAGTTTCTTCCTGGTGCAGCCGCACAAATCTCTTGGTAGCAGTAAACTCGCTGCACAGACTTCATTCCTGAACACATGTTCAAAGGTGATAAAATAAATGCAGATGGTTTCCCAAAACCTCAGTGGAGCATTTTTTGCTGTTACTAAATGGACTGTAAAAAAACTAAGGGGGGGGAAAAAATGGAGAAAATACAGTTTGACACAGACAGGCAATTTCAGAATAACATTTGGTCATTCGGGAGAAAAATCTAAATAAAATGTGTGTTCATAATGTTCCACTGGCAAAACAATATTGACAGAGCATCTGAGTTGCCTAATAGAAGTGAATTTTAGAACACTTAAATTAAACTAGCATTGCAAGCTGAATATTTTACTTACTTACTTAACACATACCAAAAAAAAAGTTGGGTAGGACTTTTGACTTCATTGTGCCATGACCAAAGTTGACAACAAAACCATCCCCGGCTACAGTGAAAACAGAATTAGACCTTAACAAATTTATTACAGGCTTTGTTTACAAACTTGTTACAAAATTATACAGCATCTTATGCATACACAGGATTTACAGGAACAAGTTGCTGATGTGTGGGATTGCTCTGCTCTCTGGTTGAGACCTGCAGGTTTTTCTTTGCTTGGGGCCTGATCCAGCTTCCACTGGGGAAGGTGAGATTTTTTGTATTTTTTTCCATGGACTTCAGTGGGAGCTGGATCAGATCCAGAGGGTAACACTTCCGTTCATTGTTTTCCTGGGGTGGGAAAGAGGCAGCCGATCTAATAACCTTACACACCAGGCTTCTTTCTCATTTCGTGTGTTTCAGATGACAGGAGTATTTATTCTGAGGCATTTTTACTTGTAAAACACTTGTTAGAGTCAAAGACCAGTTCCTGTTACTGGATCTGCGGTAGAAAATGACAATTATTTTTTTGAATCTTTAAAGAATGAGCCTCCCTTGATTTTCGGTAAACGCATTAGGTTCAACTCTGATGTTGTTTTCATTGTTATAAAGCTACATTTTCTCCTCTCTCTTCAATGGAATTTCTCTGGATTTACAGTTATGTAAACAAATGTGGCATAAGCACCGGAGGAACAAGGTAGTTTCTGATTAATGGGATTTAACCCAGACAAGTTAGACTTCTTACCTCCTCTTCTCACACGAAGATGGACCTATCTGGCACAGTGAAGCAAGGAGATGTCTAAAGTTAATCATTCAAGCCAATATCAGCTCTCAATTACTCCAAGCATCTGCAAGTGATCTTTATTTGGGAATTCAGGGTGTAAAATTAAGTTTTTAACTTGCAAAAAATTCCAGCAGGGCAGGACTCTGGAAAATTTTTTTCTTCCCCCATGCCAAAAAATGTAGTTGAAAATTAAATTTTCCTACTAGTAAAACTAGCAAAAGCTCAGTGTGGGATTTTTTTTTTAAATGTTTGCCAGGGAATGAGAAAACTGGAAATATTCTAGTCAGATCTATCAGATACCGAGTTCCTTGTTATATTACATCCTCTCTTTCATTTTAACGATTGACTTCAGTATTGAACCTCTGAAGTTGTTATTGCTTGAAGCAAAGTTAGGATTTAGTACTGTGAGGTGATGATATTTCCTGTGAGGTAAAATACCCTGGCCTCGTGTTGGGAATTGAGATGGTTCCCAGAAGCTCTGCTTATGGCCTCCCCTATAGAAACACACCTACGTGCTCCAACCTGGCTTTCAGAGACACAACTATTCCAGTGCTCGGCCTCGTGGGCAACCTGTCCTGTTCTCCCATGGTTTTATGGTGTGTAACTCTCTCTGTAAGGGATTAGGGGAGACCACACAATTTGCTGCCTTTCATGGCCCTGTTGCAGATTTGAAGCTGATTTTCCAGGAGTGAAAGCTGCATAAACAAAGGCATCCTGCAACCTCGGTTTGGAGTGCTCTGATCTCATTTTCATTTGTGATGCTGAACACCCTATGGCAGTGAAAGCTGTAGTGGAAAACCTTCACACACTACAGCTGTAAAGTTTTTGAGTGGCTGGTGTTTTCCAGCCCTGGCTCTCTGTTAGATCTATCTGGACACAGACAACATGCAGTCCAATCTCAATTCTGTTGATAGCCACGAACTCTCATTTATTTTATGGGAGTGGGATCCCCTTCAGGGCATTACAGAGCTAATGTGTAATAGACCATCTCTTCAAGTAGTGTCATTATTCCTGTTCCCAGCGGAGCTACACAACAATCCAAAGAAGAATTTGAGGTATATAAATGCAAGTGCATTTGTCTGTCCTAAGTAGCAACTCATCTGTTTAATGGAGGAATTCCATTATAACTGCGGACGCCATGGACTTTAGTCACCATCTATTCCATGTTGTTCTGAGAGGTACCAGGCTTCTCCAGCAGTTCTAAACATTGTTTCCCCTTGTGAAAGATGGAGACTGAATTTCTGAGGAGAATGCCTTCATCCTGATGCGTGGCTTTGATATCCATGCCAGGATATCGTATCTTTCTTCACTACAATTTGCAAGCCAAGGGCTCTTTTAAGGTTAAGATACCACCAGCTTTGTTTCTAATTTAAAAACTCAGACAGCGAGGAGTGATCCAACAATGCAAGCAGAAGAAAATTGATTCGTGTGAGGAGGAAGAGGCCAATCACAATAAACCATCTTTTGCGTATTATATTAATGATCCAGTTAGATGGGTTCTTGGCTTCAGGAAGTTTCAGCTACAAATATTTTAGATTTTTTTCATATTTTTTCAATGATGCACTGGCAGCATTAGAAACAGTTGCAAACCAAATGTGCTTCAAAAACATAAATACAAGTTGCTGGATTACTAGCAGCCATTCTGAAATGCTAACAGAGGGAATATGGTAATTTCACTGGCAAAACTGGCATAATACACAAAAACTTTATTTTAGGGCTACCTGATGCCTGTAAATTTGACATCATCTGCGGGCTACAAAAGGCATTTTGGTCCAGTTTTGTTTTGGAGGTGAGGAGTCAACGCTGCATCCAATTAAACGTGAATGTATAGAGCAGGAAACATAAATATGTACACAACTCTTGGCATGAATCTGATTTTTAACAAGTTTACTAAATGACAGTCACTGGTTTGACAATACTGAATGAAAAATACTGATTTTACACAGATTTTACAGGAAGGTTACGGTATGCTGCCGACAAGCAGTGTCACAAACAGAGTCTAAAAAAAACCTGGAGTTGCCCACAGCAGAGGCACACACCCTTTGCTCTTGTTTATTGAGAGAGAAAGCTTATATACTGTAGATTTGCTGAAGTTTAATAAATAAGGTCAACTTATAATATATATAAAACAATATAAACATTTATATGCTACATGCATATCATATAATTTAAAGTAATAATTTATATAGCAAAGAGATGCAGATTCATGTTCTTCCTATTTTCCTCGACAACGCGCACACACAGGAGGTGTCTATCCTTATCCATCTCCAGCCTACCAGTTTGTTGTTTTCTGAAGTCAGTGCTCTGACATAAGTTTGGGATGTCTTGCATTGGGAATTCCAGTGCTTGTCATCAATGCCACGGCAGCCGTTTTTCACGGGCTTGGCTTCTTTACACCTCGTTTCATAAAAGTATTGCTTAACCGGGGAGTTGCCCGTTTTAATTTCTCCCAGAACAGTTACCTGGTGTCCTCTAATGTCGATGGCAGAAGATTTGTCCGTGACCCACAAACTTTCACTGTCACAAACGGAATATTCCCCTCGGTGGCCCTTGTGCTCCGCGTACCTCTTCCTCCGGGAGGTTCTGTTCACCACGGAATTCCCAATATAATCCTCCATGAGGTACAGCGGCGGCGGCTCCAGCGGCGTGTTGTCACTCAAGAGGACCCGGGGAGAGTTGTAGCGTCTTTGCTGCCTCAAGAGATCTGTATCCACTGAGATAACTGGCTGGAAGTCTGATTTCACATTTTCCTCTCCATCCGTGTCTTGCCGAGCGTCCACTTTCTGCGCCGTGTTCTGATAGTTTTCCTTAATATCAACCATCTGCTTGGAAAGCTTGTTTTTTAAAATGTCTGCCTGAATGAGTTTGATAATAAGAGAATTTATGGAATCTTCTGGCAAACTCCTTTGATCCATGTTGGTAGACTGGATGCCACGAAGGTAAGCGAGAAATATCACATAAAACAAGATGGACATCACCTTGTTCACCTGTAAGATCTGCAAAGAAACAGAGAGTCAACATAGAAAACAATTAAAGTGGGAAGTTTGCTAGAGGCTGTAAACAGGAAATTTGAGATTTTTATTTTTTATAACATCTGCACTTTATAGATACAGATATATATATATAGAAACACGGGCTATGTGTTTCTTTGAAGACACTATTTGTTACACTTTATAAAAAGTGCAAATCTTTTATGTCTTCTCTTTTTCATTCTCTTCCTCTCTATGATACTGTAAAGGAAAGTATTCTTGAAGGAAAATCATGCAGCCAAGCAGCAAAATGGAATTTTTTTAAATTTTAAACATCAGAAAGCAGTGCTTAGGCCTCTGTAATTAAGGTGGGAAATTCGATAGCTCCACACACCATTTTGTAATTATTAATTGCAGAGTTGGAGCCTGTTTTTTTGTTTTGATTTTTTGTTTGCTTGGTTTGGGGGTTTTGGTGTTGTGTTGTGTGTTTGTTTTTGGTTTTTGATGGAGTTTTTGTTTGCATTTGGTTTTGGTTTTTGATTGGGGTTTTTTTAGGGAATTTGCTTCCTTAAATTTATATGAAGTGAAACAAAACTGATGGCAACTAGCAATATTGAAGGACAGATGGAGGGCCCCCCTGTCCCCCCCCCCCCCCCCAAAATAGAACAATCTTGTTCAAAGACTGAAGATTTTGGAAATTCTGCTTAGAAATGTGCTGCTTCTTTGTACTGTACTTTGGCATCCACTGCTCTCTAAATAATTCCTCTGGTGTCCCTCTAATTCTAGTACACAACTGTTTCACAAACATGCACATGTTGTAGATTGAAGGAGAAAATATAAAACTCAATCTTAGAGCAACCCCGTAGATAAACCCTGGCTGTAGCACCGTTCCAGGTGACTCAGAACAGTCTTGAATTTGATTCTCCTGCACTGCAAACACATTCACCATGTGCCAGAGACCATCAGCACTCTGGGATGAAGGCACAGAGTCACAGACTACGGAGCAGATGGAGCTGGAATGCTCCTCAGGACATCATCTAGTCCAATCTCACTGCTCAAAGAAATATAAGAGGCACAGAGATGTGACTAGTCAGGTTTTGAAAATCTGACTCTCCAGTGGCTGGAGACTCCACAACCCCTGTAGGAAACCTGTTCCAGTGTTTGATCACCCTTACAGTTAAAAAAAAGAAATAATTCTCATGTTTCAGTAGTATTTCCTATATTCTAGTTTCTTCCTGTTGCCTCTTGTCCTTTCATGGGACATCCCTAAGAAGAACTTGTCTCTGTTTTAATTCCTCCCATCGGGTATTTCTACACTTCAGTAAAATCCCCTCTGAGCCTTCTGTTCTCCAGCATGAACAGCCCCAGCTTTCCCCTCATCTTACAGTTGCCCTGATACCTTAATCCTTTTCATGGACTGTATATCCTGTATCTCCTATACTGGGGAGCCTAGAACTGGGCACAGCACCCCAGATGTGGCCTCACTAGTACTGAACTGAGGAGAAGGATCCTCTCCCTGACTCTGAATATTCTGGTTTTTTCCCAGGAGAAACTGTGGCAATAGCAGATCTCTTGAACAGAAAATTTTCCACTTCAAAGAAAAAAAGAAAAATCATCATTTTCTGTTTAAAAAGGCAAATAATTTTCTGTTGAAGAAGGCAAAGAAAAAACTGTAGAACCCTTTATCCACTCTAAATAAAACTACTTTTTGCAACATTGAGTCCCCACTTCATGGTTTGGAACTGCAGCAAAATCAGAGCTACCCTCTGTGGATGTGTGAGCTGCCCTTTTATGGACAAGAAATGTGTTTTCTCCATTCTCAGTTTGTCACAGTATGAGTTCACCTAAATCTAGACTGTTGCTTCCAACAATGTTTTGCTTTGGGGGCAAAAAAAATCTAAAATGTTCAGTTACATACAATTACTGTCATACCTAAATAAATAATAACTAAATGTAGATGGATCTCAGAGCCCAGACTGTTCTGTATAAAAAATTGCTGAGCAATTTAGTCTTCTCTGGGCAAATTATTTGCTTTTAAAAACAGTAAAAATATTGTTAAACAGATGTCATCCGGCAGATTTCTTGCAGCACTCAGAGGAGCAAATCCACATGTGGTGTGACACACAGGTCCATGGGATGGTGAGTAAAGCTCTGACAATGCTCAGCTCAAAGGCTGGAGGCATTATTCATGCCAACATGCAGCTGCATACAATCACTGCTCTGCTTAGTCTCAAAACTAAGTGGCACTAGCAAAATACACAAGTTGGAGCAGGTGATGAGGTGGGAAAAGTAAGACTGGAGTTCCTGCAGACACTCTCTAATGTCGTGCTGCACACAGAAAGGAAGGGCTGGGGACCTCGGAATAGGAGCATTTCAAATAAGTGGGTTTTCTTGTCTGTTGAGGAACCACATTTATGGGAAAAATGTTGTCCTGAACTTCGTGTGAAATGCCTTGTGGATTTGGTGGGGAAGATGGTAACCTACTGTGAAATTTGTTGTGTAGCTTGATTCACTCCTGGCAAATTGTTTGCTCCAAAAGTAAAAATGTTCCAGAACAAATCTTTATCCTTTTTCTAGGTGCAAAATTTTGTCAGAAAACACAAAAGCTCAGTGAGATCACAGTTTTCAGGGAGTTCCTCCACGACAATTCGCATGGGATGCTCATCAGTGGAGTTCAGAAAATTCTATGACTAGAACTTGTAGGGCTGTCCATGAAGTCCAGCACCTCAGGATATGTCCAAGGCACTATTCTAGTTTGGAGAAAGGGATGTTCCTGGGAAACTGCAGCTGTTTTATGGCTTTGGCTCTAATGTGGTCATAAGACACCTTAAAAGTATATTGGTTTGTAGGTCTGGGGAGTATTGCTTTTGATAAATGGCTCTTTGCCCAAAACGGAACATTGTGCCTGTCTGCACAGAAGATAATTTGAAATTTACACTTTTTTTTTTTTTTTTTTTTTTTTTTTTGGTGGTGTGTTGTTAAATCCATAAAAAGGAGAGGAAAATTATAAACTTTAAAATGTTTATGTCTTTGTATTTTCAAAGCAAATCATTCTGATGTTTCTGGACACACTTCAGAAGTTACACAACGCTATTCAAAAAGCAGAACAAGTGCTTACTGAGTGAGGAGACTTGGATTAGAGGGAAGATTTCAGCATTGGTATCCTGTCTTAAGGGAAGACTGTCTTAACCTCCAGGTCCTGCTTATATGGACCTCAGCAGAAGCTACTTGAACACAAGCAGCAACAGCTTTCTTTGGCCTTTTCGAAAATGGTATAAAAATACCCCAAGTATTTAGTCTTCAGATGACTTCTTCTATTCTTTCATTAATTTTCTTTTTTTTTTTTTTTAATTCAAATTATTCATTTGTGGTGGAAAGACAGATTTTGCTCAAGCCCAACTTTTCCTAGTCAGCAGATGTTAGTGAGATATTTTTGTTGTTCTTCAGGGTTCTTCTTGAAATTTTCCACATGTAAATTCCTGACAAGACTTGATTTTAGCTGTCCAGCTGTTTGTAGTCAAATAAATGTGAGAAATGGCCCTAGAAATGAACAGAATACTATTTACACTCTCTCAGGTAGTACAGATGACATTAATATATTTGAGACTGTCTAATCTAGGTGGCCCACGGAAGGTCTAAATTTAGAAGAAGTAAATAAGCTTACCTCTTCCTTCCATCAATAAATTAAATCCCAAATAAACTCTGGCAAATCACTTTCTGCTCTTTTCAGACTCAACACTTTACTTAGTAGTGGAAAGCTTTGTATTTCTTGTTTGTGGCGATTAAAAAAATATGTATTGCTTTATTTTGATCAGTCTCTGAACAGCCTACACAGCTGAAGAGTGAAGTAAAATATTCTGTGAAAAAAATGAAATCCTAGGACTGTGAGAGACTGTCTAAGAATTTACTTGCAAGTCACTGCTAAGAGGAACTGGAATAGAAGGAAAAGTACCAGGTGAATTTTACATCCAGCATTGTAATATCAGAATTACAGAATATGCTGAATTGGAAGGGACCCACAAGGATCATCGAGTCCAAGTCCTGGCCCTGCACAGGACCGTCCCCAAGAGTCACACCATGTGCCTGAGAGCTCTGGCAAACCCTGGGGCTGTGACCACTGGCCTGGGGAGCCAGGTCAGTGCCAAAAAGCCCTCTGAGGGAAGAAGCTTTTTCTCACGTCCAGCCTAAACCTCCCCTGGCACAGATCCAGCCTTTTTTGGGGTCCTGTCCCTGGTTCCCACTGAGCAGAGATCAGGGCCTGCTGTTTCTCTGCCCCTCCCCAGCAAGCTGTCCCTGCAATGAGGTCTCCCCTCAATCTCCTCCTCTCCAACTGAACGCATCAAATGCCCTCAGCTGCTCCTCACACGCTTCCCCTCAAGACACTTCACCATCTTTGTTGCCTCCTTTGGACACTCTCTAAGAGCTTTACATCTTTCTTATATTGCAATGCCCCTAACTGCCCCAATAATTGCAGGTGAGGCCACCTCAGGGCAGAGCAGAGCAGGACAATCCCCTCCCTGGCCCGGCCAGCGATGCTTTGCCTGGTGCCCCCAGGACACCATTGGCCCTCCTGGCTGCCAGGACACTGCTGGCTCGTGGCCAACTGCCCATGGACCAGGACCCCCAGATCCCCTTCCCATCATTGCTTTCCAGGATCTCATTCCCAAGTCTGTCCAGACATCCAGTGTCGCCCCATCCCAGGGGCAGAGTCCTGCACTTCCCCTTGTCGAACTTCCTGTGATTGTGATTGCCCAGCCCTCTGATCTGTCCAGGTCTCTCTGCAGGGCCTCCCTGCCTTTGAGGGAATCAACTCCCAATTTAGTGTCATCAGCAAACTTTCTCAGTGCCCAGCGCTGCATCCAAGTCGTTTATGAAGATGTTGAAGAGCACAGGACCTAAAAGGGAGCCCTGTGGAACCCCCACTAGTGACAGGTCACCAGTCTGATGTCACCCCAGTCACTATTACCCTCTGTGCTCGACCCATGAGCCAATTGCTCACCCACCCATGATGTATTTATAAAGGTGTGGACTGGATACTTTGTCCAGGAGAATACTGTGAGAGATAGTATCCAAAGTTTTATTGAAATCCCAACTGGCTTCCCTTTTTCAACCAGATGGGTCACCTTGTCATGGAAGGAAGTAAGGTTTGATCATCAGGATTTTCCTCACATGAAGTGACCAAAGACCATGTTGTCTTTCAGGTATTTTTTGATATCTCCTAGAATAATCTTCACAACTTCACCAGGAACTGAAGTGAGACTTCCAGCCCTGTAGTTTCTGGGGTCCTCCTTCTTACCCTCCTTGAAAATCAGGACAACACTCACCATCTTGCAGTCAGCTGGAACCTTTCCAGATTCCCAAGACTGCTCAAAAATTATCGAGAGAAGTTTTGTGATGACATCAGCAGCTCTTTGAGGATTCTGGGACAAATTCCATCAGGCCCCATAGATTTGTAGGGATCCAGCTGGAGCAGCAGACCCTGCCCAATTTCAGGGTCAACTGGGAGTTGATCATTCTCGCAGTTATGGTTCTCAAGCTCAGGGCACTGAGACCCCCTTGGTCCCTCATCCATTTTGAAGACAGAGGTAAAGACAGTTTTAAACTCCTCTGCCTTGTCTCTGTCCCTGTTTGTGAGGTGACCATCATCATCCTGGAACAGTGATATTCCTATGCCTATTGCTAGTAATATTTTTGTAAAAAGTCTTCTTATTCCTCCCTCTCCTCCCTTCTGGCAGTTCAACTCCAGTTGAGTTTTGGCCACACAAATTTTCTCCCTAGAGTGGCAAGCAGCATCTCTGTATTATTCCTATCTGACTTGACTTTGCTTCCACTAGGCACCTTCATTTTTGCCTTATTTCAACAGGAAGATCCCTGCTCAGCCAAGCTGCCTTCTGCCTTGCCTGCTCGACTTTGGACATTTGGGAATTGACTGTTGCTGTGCCCTTAGGTGGTGATGTTTAAAAAGTGACCAACACTGATGGACCCCAGCACCAGCAAAATTGTTTTCCCAGGAGACCTTACTTCCTAATTCCCTGAGCAGCCTGAAGTCTTCTCTTCAGCATGATTTATGTAAGTCAGCTTGAAGTATTTGTCACTTTCCAAACAATTTAGAAGTGGCTTCTGTTCTTTGGAGCAAACAATTAATGGTCATTTGTGGTGGCTGACAGCTTTTTCAGGCTTTTACCAAAGAAAAGAGTATCATTATATGCACTGCTTGCTAAGCACTGCTTTCACAAACTCACGAGTAGTGGATTCCCTCCACCTAATAACTATGTTGGGAAGAAATGCAGCCCTTCTCCTCTGTGCTTAGATGGAGTATGGAAAAGGCATAGAACAAGAAAAATGTCACTGCATTCTCAATGTTCAAAAAGATGGGATCTGAAATAATTACATATGAAAATTTGCACTGTATTTAAGAGCAGGAATCGACTACTTGCACAATATGTGCCTATAGAAGGATTTACTAAGGTAGATTGCTGCAGAGTGATGAATGTCCCTAAAGACACTGTGAACCTCCTGAACATTTTCACTTCTCAGGATATGGAAATTTCAACATTGAAACTAAAGCTTTCACAAGAGCCAGACCCTCTAAAAAGCTGAAGAAATCAAGTGGGACCGTGGGAATTATGGCAACACTTCCATCCTAGGTGCCAACCAAACTGTAGTCAGACAGAAGGAATTTGAAACTAATGTATTCCTTTTGCAGATGGGCATGGGAGAGCAGCTACACACTGTAGCTGAGGGTGAGGCCACCAAAGTTTCTTAATCTCTGCAGCAGGTCAGTTGTTTTTAATCATGCCTTACTCAAGGCCATTTTCCAAAGAGACACATCTGAGCACTGAGTCTCAATAGCCTCCAGTGACTGGTATATACCTAATCCCTTTTGGAAATAGAGTTCAGCCTACTGAGTCACTGACATTTCCTTTTCCTCTTTAGATGACTGGCCGAGCAAAGCACAGCAGAACAGCTGTTCACTCCAGCACGGAAAACTCAGCTGCACTTTGAACCAATCCACAACGCTATTTATGATTATCATTGTGACCGTGACCCTGCTAGTCATTGAGGAAAGCTTTCCCAACTGGTGACATCTTCCTGAGGGACAGTTTTGTGATAATACATCTGCTGCAAGGAGCAATCTGTTCTCAGAACAGTCAAATGAGCTGTGTAGAGTCACAGCAATATCTATTCATTCACACAGGTGATTGCAATGGCATATATGTCTACATTTGATCTTTCCACAAATATATCTATATCTTTTCAGGGACCAAGATGTGATTGCCTTACACATACCTGCCCTTTTCCAAGAGAAAGGTCAGGAGCAGTTCCTCAGTACTTACCTCACTATTTGGAACAGCAGCTGCTTCTCACACCTTGTGCAAAGTTCGTTCTGTTAAGTTTTGGCCCTGCACCTCCCTCCTCCACCACCAACGTGGTGTTCAGGGCACTTAAGATCTCCCTGTAGGCATTTTAACACTCCCCAGCATCCTCTCACAATCCCACCAAGGGACCTGACTATTAATAATGTCCTCTATGATATTAACTGTACAAACTACATCGCCAGGTCTATAATCAGCTACAGAAGTGGGCAGGCTTTTCTAAGTGCCAACAAGATCCTTTTCTGGTTTAATTCCTTTCCTCACTGACATTTATGTGACACATTTCCATATTTAGACCTGTCTGTCTCTGCCCCAACTGCCAGGGTGTAATTTTGCAATAACCAGTTTGTTGATTAGCCTGCGTATTGAAAAGATCAGAAGAAGAGGTTTGAAGGCTGGGATTCCGATTTCCCTGATTGTTGGAAGAGTTGGGTCAAGTAAAAACCTCTGTTCACTACTTTTCTATTTGCAAAGTAAAAAACTCTGTGGAGTGATGTTGGGGTTTTATTACCATGGATATGTACCCTGAGGTTTCTCCCTCAAGGAGCTGACTGTTTTTCCTTTACTACAAGAGGAAAAGTAAAGATTTCCTGTCTCCCACACAAGGTACTGTAACAGTGCAGTAGGGTACTCTGAATGCTGCATGTTTATGTTGAGAGTAATGAGGCATCTTAACAAATATATTTTCAGTGTCAATCATCCTTTGTGGTTTGTTGTTTTGGGAGTTTTTTCCCATTCTGAGGGATGAAGAGATGGTGAGTAGCCCTGGGGAGAAGGACTTGGGGGCGCTGGTGGGGGAGAGGCTGGACATGACCCAGCCCAGAGCCCCCCGTGTGCTGGGCTGCATCCAAAGCAGGGTGGGCAGCAGGGGAGGGGGGATTCTGCCCCTCTGCCCCCTCAGGTGAGACCCCACCTGCAGAGCTGCCTCCAGCCCTGGGAAACAGCACAGGAAGGACATGGAGCTGTTGGAGCGAGGCCAGAGGAGGCACCAAGATGATCAGAGGGATGGAGGAAAGGCTGAGAGAGTTGGGATTGTCCAGCCTGGAGAAGAGAAGGCTTTGGGGTGACCTAATTGTGGCCTTGCAGTACCTGAAGGGAGCCCACAGGGAAGATGGAGAGAGACCATTGACAAGGGCCTGGAGTGACAGGACAAGGGGGAATGGCTTCAAAATGAAAATGAAGATACTAGGAAGGATTTCTTCCTGCGAGGGTGGTGAAGTCCTGGCACAGGTTTCCCAGAGAAGCTGTGGCTGCCCCATTTCTGGAATTGTTCAAGGCCAGGCTGGACAGTGGGAGGTGTCCCTGCCCGTGGCAGGGGTGTGGAATGAGCTGATCTCTAAGGTCCCCTCCAACCCAACCATTCTATAATTCTCCCGTCATTGATATTTAAACATTCCATAAACATTTATCTTGGTTAATACTGACAGAGCAGGAGAGGTGCCATTGTTCCCATTTTAAAAGAGCATAAACTGAAATACACAGAAGTCAGATGATATTTGCAAGGTCACACTGGTTGGAGTTTTCATGTTTCATTAGCTGGATCAGGGAATTCCACCTCTAATACTTATGGAAGTTTGATCAATTAATGACAAGCAGGAAATGCAAGACAATAAAAACAAAGCCATTTTAAATGAGCAGTCAGCCGACCACATCTTAGTCATGGCAAAGAAATAATTATATAGTTGAGTAAACAATTTCCACAAAAGCTGAAATATTTCTGCATATTATTCACTGAGTCCCTCTGAAAACTGCCTAAAGTGAAAAAAAAACCCCCGTAAAGGTCATATCCTTTGCTAAATCAATAGATTGACTTGACTAGACTTGTGTTAATTTTACAAAAAGCAGGTGATTTGCCCAGATCTTTGTAATTGTTTTTTCCTGCCCCAGAAGTAATTTGCAAATAGAAGAACAAAAAGCTCCAGAACTAAATCATGGTATCACTATACTGGATAATTTAAGCTGATAAACTATGTGTTAGTTAATCTTTTCATTGCTGCTTGTTAATAGCATCAGGACCAAGCAGCAAACAAATTAAATTTGCAGCTGAATTTGGAGGGATGGAAATAGCAGTGAGCAAAGAGAAATACAATCTCTGTTGGGGAGATTGAGACATAAAATATTGGCAGAAAATTAAAAATTAAAGTCAAAGTAGAAATTAAAAACTAGTGTGCTGTGGGAATAGTGGTATTGAGCAATGCTATACAGAGGGGAAAAGAAACTTAGAAAGGAGCAATACCTGATCAGACCCAGGAATGATCTAAAATTTTGGAAAGGCACAGTACTCAATAAATGCAAATTGTAGAGCTAGAAGGGTCTGTAGCACAGCAGTAACGTTGGGAAAGCTGGTTGAAAGTTGGAAGATATGGTTACACAAGAAGAAAATCAGGAAAGAACAGCAAAAAATGATTCAAAGGGTTGTAAAACTGGCCTTTGAGGAAATTGCCTTGAAGGTGCAAGCCTTTGCTATGAGCTGACAGAGAGGGCATGACAAAAATCCCAGAGCAAAGATCTGGAAAGTGTGAACACTGGGGAGAGAGAGCATTCACTTTAGGGTGGGGCAAAGGAGTGCAATCAGGAAAACTGGGATTAAGCTAAGGAAAGGGAAATTAGGCCGGTCATCAAAAGCAGTTCTCAAACTCTGCAAGATGTTTGTAACAAACCCAAAGCCACACCAAAGAGGCCTGGTTTCATGTTTCTTTTCAGCCCTGAAACTCCATCTAAGACTTTTTTTAAAACAGTTTGAAGATCCATTAACCTTTCAAGTCAACTTTGGCTCAACCAGAGATGATTAATTGTTCTGTATTAAAATCAGGCAATAGTTGCATTTCCTCTTATTTTTTGTCAGAGACATGCTTTGAGGGCTTACATTCTCTGTAATTAAAATTCAGAGCAGTTTTCCAGATGAAACTCACTTCTTTCACCTCCCAACATTTCGGGGGGGTTCAAGACTGGCCTTATAACAGATTGTCTTTGTTATTCTATTTATAAAAGGTTTTGTGTAACTTAGTAGCAGGAGGAGAAAGGGAAGCATGTCTCAGATTATCAGAATTTTCTCCCTCTCCTGTTAGGCTGGACACCTAGAGATATAGGATGGTCTGACATATTTTTACATTTATATTCCCACAGATTATTTTTGGTTTTTGAAAAAAAAAATTGATATAATGAAGAAAATAGAGACTTTCAAACTGCTATTGACCAGTTTTTCTGATATTTGGAAACTCAAAGGGAAAATTTAAACTTTCAATTTCAACCTATTATTATTTTGCAGGGTTTTACACTGAGAGCAAAAGTTTTTCTATTTTGTTTTGATTTAGAAATTGAAAACTTCCTCTTCCATCTTTTTTGAAAGCTTCTGATTTCTTTTTTCATTAATGAAATCAGAAAACCAGTCAAATCAAGCAAGCAAATAGAAGAAAGTAAGGATTGCAACTTCAAAACTTTTAGTCTCATTATGAAAAAACTTGAACCCCTGAATCTAGTTCATGGGTACAGACAGGACTTGCACTCACAAGGAAATAGAAATACAATAATAGGAGATGCAAGTTAGAAATGAAATGAGATTTTGTTTGGTTATGATTAAAATAAATCCTAAAGTTAACCTGAGAGTAAAAAAAAAACAAACAAAAAGCAAAATAAAAAGCAATTATTTGATTTTCTGAAAGCTCTGCTGTGACTCTTGAATCCAAATGTTTTCATTGAGAGTATGGAATGACAGAATCATTTAGTTTGGAAAAGCCCTCCAAGATCACTCAGTCCAACCCAGTCCAGCCCAGAGCTCTGAGTGCCACATCCAGCCATCATTTCTTGAACCCCTCCAGGGGTGGTGACTTCACCACCTCCCTGGGGTGCCTGACCACCTTTTCTGTGAATAAATTCTTCTTTGAGTCCAACCTGCACCTGCCCTGCCACAATTTGAAGCCATTCCCTCTTGTCTTGTCACTGGTTGCCTGGGAGAAGAGACCGACCTCAACCTCCTGGCAGGGAGTTGTAAAGAGTGAGAAGGTCTCCCCTGAGCCTCCTTTTCTCCAGGCTGTGCTCTCTCAGCTCCCTCAGCCACTCCTCACAGGACTTGTGCTCCAGACCCTTCCCCAGTTCCACTCCCTTGCCTGGACATGCTCCAGCCCCTCCGTGTCTTTCCTGAATTGAGGGACCCAGAACTGGACACAGCACCCAAGGTGTGGCCTCCCCAGTGCCAGGAACAGAGGGAATGTTGCAAGGGCAACACTGCCTTTTACAAGGCCCATCGGATTTTTAGGGAACCATCTATTTAGAAGGAACAGCTTTGCTCCAAGAGATTTTGTTCCAAGCACTGGATGCCCTTGCTGTGCTTCCACGTACCAGCATTGACACCCCGGGAGTGTTCCACGGGACTGAGATTGTGCTGGGCCATGGCACAAGAGACTCGGTGGGGAAGACCTGCTTCATTTCATCCAAAACTGCACCTGTGTTTGCTTTTCAAAAGCCCATAACTCCAGGTTTCTTTAAAGCCACACAGAAATACATCCGTGGCCACTTTGCGAATCAAAGTCTGCTTTCTGAATTGCCTCTCCCTATTCCTCAAAGATTCACAAGCCTCCAAATAAAAAAGGTCTTGTTAGGCTTGCAGGTGCAAAGTATCTGATGCAGTGCTCTCAAGAAAAGGACTCCAGGCCTGATCCAAACACTTTAAAACCACCAACAGGAACTCACTGAATTCAGCATGAATTGGACAAAGCTTTTGCACAAGAGCGAAGGGTGTGGGGAATGACAATGTGACTACATAGAGTTGATGTTCAATCCTTATTTTATCACTCATGGAGCACGCAACTGAATTATTTGCATCATGACCACAGCGAGAAATTAGCACTGATGTGTATAATTAATATCTTTTCCATGCCCTTTACACAGCTGCAGTAACTTGTTCACAACCAACTTAAAATTATGTTTATAAAGCCAGTCTCAGAGAAAAAGGAGTCTTGTATTTCTGATAAAATACAAGTGAGTGCTTTGGGAGTAAAAGACATCTTTGCAAAAGATAGAAGAATTTTAAAAGAGCTTGTATAAGTAAAAGTTTGTCTATTCTGACCAGTTCAATAAGCTGGCTAAGAGGAGAGATCACCTCTACCAACAGCCTTTCTCAGTTTTATGCTGTGAAATCATGAGGGTTCTGCTAGAACTGCTCTCTGTTGCTCAGTGAGACCCCTGAATCCTTATCATGCATAAAAGCTCCCAATACAATGTGTGCCCACAAGAAGCTTGTGCTTTTTCCCACTGTGTCTCAGTCTTTCAAAAAGCCATTGGCCATTTAGAGAAAAAAGTCATTCTACTAATTGGCATCACTTTACAGCAAATTGTTTACATGTAGGCCTGTCCTGAGGGTAAAGACTGTTCCTGTAAATCTGGCTACTCTGCATTTTTTTTCCTTGTAAAAATCTGCCTGAAGTGGAACTTTGCTTGTGAGACCCCCTAGTTCATCGATGTGCATGTGGATAAAATTTCCAGTATGCAGTTCTCCTCCAGACATGGAAGTATTCCAATTTTAGCTCTCAGTTAACACTTTGCTGGGAGTTTGACTATATATAGGGGTTAATGCTCAAAGGTGGTGAGGTTATTCTGGTCCCAGTCTAGCAGAGCATACGATTTTTAAGTTTGTGAGATGCCCTGCTGCTGTGTAGACTGGTCACAGGTTAAGCTTATGGTTGAAGGCTCTGCTAAATTGCTTCCAAAATCTGCTAATTTGCAGACAAATTAGGGTCTCCAGAAGGCTTTCAGAAGGCAAAGCATGATCTCTGTGTTCTGTTGTGCCAATGGAAGCTCTGCTCCTCTGCCACCTCCAAAAGTCATCTGAAAACTGCCTTGGTTTTGGGAAATCATGGTGCTTTTCCTTATCTTTCAATCCAGATGCCATTTTGCTGTTGATACACAATGCCTTCTTCCTCCCCCTTGCCAAAAATCTTTGAAAGGGGAATTTTAGGACTGGAAGTACTTGAACACCTGCTGTCTGTCACCAAGCATATGATCTCCAGATATTTGATAGAAAAGCAAGGTTTTAACTGAGTTTGTGAGGGATGGAAATGAGAGGTACAGCAGCACGCCTTGCCTCTCCTTATATTGTCAGTAATGTGTTTGTGTTTTTAGAAAAAAATTCTTCTTAATGGAGAGATGCTGGCTATGAAAAGAAATTATGTTAGAGAAGGGCAGGATTAAAGTAACTGTCAGGGTATGGGAACTAGGCATGGAAACAAATTTTTTTAACAGACTTTTGTTCACCTCACGTTGCATGCACACTTTATATATTTCATGAAAGAATGCTACTCACATCTAACCACCTCAAAATCCATAGAATCACTGAGTCATGGAGTGGTAGGAAGGGACCTCAAAGATCATCTAGTTTGCTGACCTCAACCAAAGTCCATTGAGTCAGCTGGCCAAAATAAAAAGTAATTCCATGAAATATTTCTTCCTATTGAAGTGGTAGGCAAAGGAAACAGTCTTTTCTGTAGCAAGGTCAGAAGTAACTGGGAAGCAAGCAAAGGGAGGAAAAAGGATGTGGAAAACATTGCCAGAGGTGTCCATGGCTGAAGATCTCAGGTGCCTTGAGGAATTAAGAATAACTTGGAATGAGCTTTAAAAAAGTATCAGGCCAATGTAAAATCAGCTGTAACAGTTCAGTAGTTTCCCCCAGGAACCAGCAAAACAATCAAGGGAGGTATTTTTAATTCTGCACATAGGAAAAGCCTGGTCCTAGACTTCAGTTTGCACAGTAGAAATCCCTGATTTGAAAGGAGCCAAATACTGTTGTGCTTCAGGAAGTTGGAGAATTAGGGATGCTTACTTTGGACGATGGTATAACTTTACAGCGTAGCCTATAGAAGGGGAGATGCACAGCTGCATCTCCCCAGGAGCAGAGTACAGAATATATTGTGAGTCAGTCACAGTTCCTCCCTATCTTCCCTCCACCACCACATGCACTCCCTCTGCTCTGCTACAAAACTCAATTACTTCATCCTTTTTTTTTTTCTTTCATTTTTGGGTTTTTGTTTTTGTTTTTTTTTTCATGGAGCAGTTTTCTCTCCCATGCTCCCAGCCAGCTCCTTTGGCCAGCGAGGAAGCAGAGTGGGGTGAACCTTGGGCTCTCTGCACTTCTGTCATCTCAGCATCCCCTCTCCACCCACTCCCTCTCAGCAGGGAGTATTGGGTGAGCAGTCCCTGCTCCTTTTGCTACAAGCAGAGTTGAATTAACTTTAACAGTCATGGGAGCAAAGCTGAGGGAGAGGGAGGGACACTCCTCCATCTCTCCTTCCCTCTTGTACTGCCTGGTACTAGCAATGTGTGGTGAGTTTAACCCAGCAAGTGAATCCTCTACAGATTCCAAGGTAAAGGCTGGTGATAAAATGAAACAGGATACTGACAGTGCTGGAAAATGGGGGAGCATGTTCCCTAGAACCTGTGGAAGACCAGCATCTTGCTAACCTGCTCTCGGTCTGTTACTAGAAAACATGGAAGGGAGCCCGTTGCAAAAACAAAACAAAGCGATCACATCCTTAGGAACTTTGGGGAGGCAAACATATGGGGAAACTCTTTACTCAAGGTGAGAGGTCAGTCAACATCTTGGGATAACTGCATGTAAAGAGGATAAAAAGTTCTCAGGCCTTCCTGACAGTGGGAACACAAAGAGCTTTGCTGAGCTGCATGCAGGAGTAAAGAGCTTTTTCAAGGGAAGGCAATTTTTCCTGTGGCTGGCACTGATGGGAAGCCTACACATATTCAGGAAATATCTCTGTGCCCTCTCAGGAAAAGACAAAGCCACACACATGCCTCTTTTCTGTCCTCTGCTCCCATCATCTTACCCTAAACCAACTTCTCTGGGTTGAAAGTACCTTAAGTCTCAGAAAGTTCTTCTCTGTCCATGGCATGAAGGTCTCTTTCTTGTCAATAGGGGAGGTACAGTTCGTGATTTCAAACTTTCAGTACAGCTTTGATTACGATTTGGGTGAGTGGAAAGCAGAAGAGAACCTGGCAAGTCAAGCCTCAGGTATTCAGACCATTTGGACTGTGGAACTCAAGTGCAAAAGTCATATTTACAAAAAAAACACTGTGCTAAAGTTATCTAGAAAAGATAAGACACATATTTTTGGACTGCTAGAAATTAAGGAAAATTGCAAAGAGCATTTATTCCCATTTCAACTTACTCAATGGTATTATGCTTGGAGACTGTATATGCAACTCTTAAGAATTAAAGCTTGAGGCCAAACTCTGCTTTTGGTCATGCAGAACGCAGGCGACTACAGCCCGAGTTGCATGTAACTGAGGTCATAATCTGGCATAGATTCTGAGCTGGCTTGCTTTTCTATTAAGCTAAAATCAGTACTGGTAAACTGCTATGAGGAAATCCAATAGGGAATGGGTCAGGTGTTAATGCTCACAATCAACATGATCCCAAATAAACTGGAGGAATTTAAGAAACAACGATGTGTCTTCTGATTAAAAGTTCCTTCTATAGGCTTAAACTAACTCTGTAGACTCAAGTGGTGCTGCTTCAGATTTACCTGGAGCAAATGTGGCTTTGTGTTTAGAAGACCATTTCATGGCAGATCTCTAACAAAAGCACATAGAAATCATATCGAAATTTCTGAATATATAACCCAACCTATCTTCTTTTCCTGTTCTCTGTGCTCTATCAGTAAGTTGAAACTAAAATCAGCATTTCTCCACATTCTGTTATTTTCTTAAATTTGGGAAAAATACTAAGCCTACATTGTGCAGCTTGAAGTGATCTGTTTTGCTGGTTCACATGGTCTACAGCTTTGTGAAAATAAAAAAAATAGCATTGCTGCAAGAAAAGGAACTTGTTTGTCTACATTCTAAGAAAAGAAATACTTTTAAATGCAAGTATTACTCCATAAAAACATATTGTAATTTCACTGCATTCTCCCTAAACTGGCAGTGAAAAAGAGAGAGCTTTATGCACACAATAAAGACAATAAATAATCTATCAGTTGCTTTTTATTTGTTTCTAATTGAAGAGAAATTTTCATACTAAAATAAGGACTTAAGTTCAAGATTTGAAATTAAAACTATAGATTAGTGTTTGTTATTTTCTTTCAGTTTCAGTTCTTAAATTCCACAGTTACATTAAGAGATTTAAACCCATCACATCACTGAGGGCTAACTTTAAATCCTTTCCAGGGTGCACACTGAAGGCAAATATCCATCCTGCCTATCTGTGCTGAGCTAAATGTTATGCTCTAAGTTAAGTGAGGTAAACGTGCACAACTGTGCACAGGACCATCACAAATTCATAGAATCATGGAATGGTTTGGTTTGGTTTAGAAAGGACCTTAAAGATCATCTCATTCCAACCCCCTGCCATGGGCAGGGACACATTCCACTAGACCAAGTAGCTCAGAGCCCCAGGAAAAAAGAGGAAAAGTGCCCATTTTGTACTGAAAAGTCTTCACTTACCAAACTCCCAGTGAATGCAAAAGAGAATGCAAAGAATGAAAAATTTTAAACCACTACATATTGAACATTAAAAAAAAATGGCCTTTAAAATGTTATTAGCTGTTGTCCTTTGTGTTCTGGGAAGGCAAAATTGCAGCCAAATGAAAACAGAACAAACTAAACCCCACAAACACAATAGTTAGGAAGGTGGAAAGAAGAATAAATCATGTTTATTATCATTTCTCTTCAGAATGCAGATAATGATTGGCTCTTCTAAATAAATACACAAGTAAGTAGGAATTGTATTCCTTTTGAAGCTTCCATGGTTAGAAATTTCCTTATGGAGTTCCCTGTCATTTTCTTTCTTGAAAACGTTCGTGCTCCTTGCTTTAGTTACTCTTTAGGGTAACATGTTCCATATGTCACACAGACTTTGTATGCAACAGTTTAGACTCAATTCTCCTTTCATCCCCCTGACCTAATTTTAAGGTCTTGCTGCTGTGGAGGACTAATCTTGATCAGTTTGATCAGACCCTCCTATTTTATAAATGTCATTTAACTCACCACAACTATTTTCCCCCTTGCCATGACAATAAGCCCAACCAAGTAGTTCATTGTTAAGTGTTGCTATTACAAACTCCCTTAAATTCTACCTCTAATTGAACACTGTTCTCTGACTCAGTTCATCATTATACTATTTGCTTTCATTCAAGTGAATTTTTAAAGTAATGAAACACAGAAGCTCATTATCTTTTTTTTTCTGGTTGCTGTTCCCTGGAGTAGATGCCAAAGAGGATTTGGTTTTGCTAACTGTGGCTTCCCAAGTGGTTTGTTTTTTTTGTTTTGCATACAACAAATTTCTTCCTGGTCAAATACTGCTTTTGATCTCATTTCTTGGAATAAATTGCATTTAACATCTTCACAAGCTTTTTTTCCTTCCTTTCTTTCCCCCCTATATGTGTTTCCATTCGTTTTCTGTGTAAGAAAGGGATGCACTTAAAAATTGTCCTGACTCTTCAGTTCATTAATTCAAAAATTCTCACTACTGATGTTCTCTGCCACACCTCTGTCTCTAACACTAGTTTAGACTGGGGGAAACTCCACTGCAGCTGATAAAATGAAACCTGTGCAAACCAACCACAAGTGACAAAAGAAGGGCCCCTTCTCTTTCTGATTCTGTTCTCTCAATGTTCACGTTCTTCAAATATTCAAAGCCATAACCCTGATGCAATGTCTTTTCAGTGAGTTAATCTGCTATCAGTTTACCTTGTGTTTGCTCTACTGGTGGAAAAAAAAAAAGATCAAACAAATGGTTTTAAAATGGATGACATAGCAAAATGTCACCAGCTCAATTTGATACCATGGTATCAAAGACACACTTGTTTATAGCAGGACTGCATTATTGGGAAAAATTTCTTCATGGAAAGCTTGTCAACTGGTTTACCAGTTGGATCTATGATCTTTGAGGTCTTTTCCCACCTCAACAGCTCTGTGACTCCAGATTTCTTGCCTTTGGCACAAACATATAGGCAGAAGGCTCTCTGAATCCCTCCTGGCAAAAAGGGATTTTCACATTTTCAGTAAAAGAAAGTAGCTCCACCTATACATGACTGTGCCTCTGGTGCTTGTTTCCTGACGAAGTCAACCTGGCAAACACACTGGAGACTCAGGCCAGACCTACACATGTTTTTTAAAATGAAAATTGCTGTCAGACAAGGTCTACCATGGACACAGATGTGCTGCTGCAAAGTCCTGGTGTTGTATGGCTTGTGCCTGGGAAAGGCCATGGCTCTGTTGGTAGTTACATCCCTTTTCCTGTCATGTGCTGTCATCCCATTAGAGAGCTTTGCTGGCAGAGGCAACTGGCAGAATCATGACTCTAGACAACCCCTTCTGTTCTCCTCAGCTCTATAGAACTTGTGATTTGGTACCTCTGTAGTATTTCCTTTTGGGATATTCCCATCAAGCTGACCTGTTCTCCAATTATTCCTGTTTTTTAGGTGAAAATCTGCGTGACAAAGAGACAAGCTGACCTGCCAAAGCCCACACAGGTCTGTGGCAGAGCTGGGCTGAAATGAGCCAATGTAAGCAGTGGCCAGAGAAGCTTCTGGATTTGTGATTCCCTGAGTAGTACCAAAATGCAGATTGTTTTGCTGTAACATGATGTCTTGTAGTTAGACTCTATCTTCCTAAAAAGTTAAACTGCAACTGAAACTCCTGCAGTAGTTTGGATGTTCTTAAAATTTATACTTCTGGGGTTTGCCCCTTTACCATTGTTGTATCCTCTTGGTCTTTGTAGCATAGACCTGTAATTTCATTCTCTCAGCCCCAATTCCTGGGGTCTAATCTAGCCATAGTTCTGAGAAAAATTAGAAAACATTCCCCTCTGCACAACAACTTCCAGAAGAAAGGATTAGACCTGCAACACCTAGACACCTCTTCCCATGTTTTTAAGCAGGTACTTTCTTACTCCAGAGAAGTTCCTGAAAACTTTAGCTCAGGTGGGCAAAGGAGGATAGACTTTGAAAGCAGAAAACAGAGCAAATGAGCAGGGAACAATTGAGGACTCCACCTTTACTCCCATTCTTACACTGATATATAGTCACTCAGAGCCCTGCATGGTCAAGGTGGTGTTATTTCAGGAGTATAGAAGAAATTGGGGGTAGGATCTTGACTACTTGTATTGTGACTTTTCTGGTTATGAGAGAACAGCATCTGACACTCTCTTGAATATGATTTCGCATGCACTACTTGTGTAGTGTTCAGGAATAGTGCATGCCTTGCATTTGGGTGCAAACTGGCTCCCAGGCACAAATAAAGATCAAAAAGCCAAAGTTTGTGTCAGGATCTAAGTTTTGAACTGAGGGTGCCTTAGAACAGAGACTCAGTACTTTGGTTTAGCACTGTTGTTCCAGCTTGAATTGTGCAGTAATCAAAACCTGCACAAGTTGTTTCTTGGGTATTTCTTGTCCATATCATTGTCTTCATTTGTTTCTATAGAATATTTAAGACAAAGGCCTTAATGAAGGGATGAGAAATCCCCTGTTCACACTCGGCAGAAATGTCTGTCACAATTCTAACTTTTCTGAGTAGACTGCAGGATCCTCCTGTCTGCCTGTTCAAGCTCAGAAAAAAAAGCTTGTTTCACTGACCTTCCTTTTCTAATGTAAAGAAGAGTAGATTATGCTTTTGAAATAAAGAAAATTTAAAAACTCCCTCCCAATCAAAGTGCAGACACATTCTCTGCTGATGAAGAGAGTGTAGGAATCTATATTGAGTGCAATTGTACATAGAGAAAGAAGCAAGATTAAACATAGAACAAACAAAGTGGCACTTCTTAAAGATAAATCTTGGAACTGCAAATAATAAAAAATGTTTTAAACTATTGGAGCTTGTTTCAAGTACAAGGAAACTAATTAGGATTTAAAGTAGTATTTAATATGGAGAAGAGGGATCACAAAAGCTGAGAGAATCTCAAAGAGCTAAAAGTCATGAATTTGGCAAGAAAAAACATGAGTCAATGTCAAAAAGTTTACAAGTTGACCATCTGAAAATATTTTAGTTTTGATTCAACAGATCAAAACAGCTTGGTTGACTTGAACTCTAAAAGAAATAAACAAACAAAAAAAATATGTTTAGAAGCACTAATTATGTAATTGTTTGAAGTGAACAGGCTTTCCTTCCACACGGTTTGAATTTAATTGATTAGACCTTTGTGATTCAGAACCATTTCATGAATTTGGGAAGACTGGGATGTATAGTGTGCTTTTAAAAAAGTGCGAATCTCATCTGGTTGCTGCAAGTTGATGACCTGGAGGATAATGTCATTAAAGTAGGATCATAAGATCCAACAACATTGTCCAAAGGATCTGAGGGACAAGAATTTAAAAGCCTTGGAAGTCCGTTTGGCCTGACATCTGAATTTTACCTAGAAGGCCAGATTTTTTTAGTTTAGCATCACTGACTACTGGTTTGCACCACCATGAGGACCTGGCCCTTAAGTGAAAATATCCTAATGCTTTATGAAATTATATCGTTCAGTGAAAAAGCCAACAAACCTTGATTGTCAGCACGTGTCATGCAAGAGCTGTTTTTTGGTTTGATGCCAGTGCACTTTCTCACCAGTTCTGAGATTGGCAAATGTATTTCTTAATGGTAAAATAAAATAAAAACATAAAAAAACCCCCCTCGTCTCTTGTCCCTCCTACTAATCTTTGCTCTTCTCCCAGCTGTCATCACTGTTTACAGTTTGAGTAAGCAAAAATATATATATTTACAAGTACAACTTCCTGCTTGCTTCGCTGGTGTAGGCAGCCCGAGGGCATAGCTGTGAATTGAGTACCCAACTACATACCTAAATATACTCCTTCTCTTGGCAGTCTTGCCCCTCCCCTGCCTTGTTTTCTTGAGCTGTGCGTTAAATCTCTTCTGTTGGATCTGGGAGGAGACTGACATCTTCCTTCATGGCTGTACGTGAGCTCTGTCAGCTCCTGAGCACCAGGAGTCAGCCTCCCACCCCTCCCAAACCTCCTGTCCTTACCAAACCCTGCTCTCTCCTGCCCTGTGAACCTGCCCACTGGATTAACTGAGGTCACAAAGCAGGAGAAACATCATGTTGCAGCTGAGTGTTCCACCTCATGGGGTTGTGTGTGAAACTCAGACTCAGGAGAAGATTTTATTTTCAGCTGCAGCCTCGTGCTATGGCCCTTCTCCCGACTGGACACGTGCCCACCGGACAATCCCAGAGCATCTTGGTTGCCTGCCAGCCCCAGATGCCAGAAGCATGTCCCCATTTCCTCTCCCCTTACATGATGAAGTCTGCGGGGTCTCATTCACCATAATGCAGAAAAGTTGCGTCTTCCACAGTTTTTGGGGCAGTGGATCCTGACTGCAGGCTCATCCTCCAGATGTTATTGTGATAGCAATTAAAAATCCACCAGAACTAACTGAATAATGTACAGTAAATTTAAAATCAGGCTTTTCATATGGTTTTGTAAAAACGTAGCAAACATCCGTGGTCTCATCAGAACAAGGCTTCAGCATTGTGCAGACTGGGCTTGTGGCATTCCTAGTGCTCATGGCTGAGCCAAGTCCTGCTGAGGCCATCTGAAAGCTGATGATTCCAGGAAATTCTGCAGGATTTCTTCTCAGTGTTCAACTAGTCAGAGAGGAGTCACAGCATCAAATCTGACAGAGTTCAACAAGGATGATACTCTCAGGAAATGGTGATACTTGGGGATGGTCCTGTTCAGGGACAGGAGTTGGACTTGATGATCCTTGCGGGTCACATTTAACTTGGCACATTCTGTGATTCTTTGGTTCTGAGTGTCCAGTGGTTAAATTCACTAACCTGTGTTCAGTTCCCAACTCCCATGGGAATTGCCCTCATAATTTTGGGAAAGCCATTAAGGACTTGTTTATGCTGCTAAAATTAACTTCAATTTTTTTTTTTTTTTACTGCAGCATTACTGATGAACATGTAGCTGCTACACGTCGTACCAGTGAAATCAAAACGTGTTAGTTTTAGTCTGAGAAGTATTTAAAGTTAATTCAGTAGCACAGTTGAAGGGTTTGTTTGTTTTGTAGCTAGGATTCATTCAGTTGTTCTGAAGTAAAACAAGAATGCAGCTTTCTAAAGCTGCTTTTCTACTTGTGAAGTGGGAATGATCGTAATTAACTTTTTCTCAATGACACTGTTGAGCATAGTGTCAAAGCAGAGAGACTATATTTGTTGTGGAAGCCACTGTGGGAGATGGAGGTAGCCCTGTACCCAAGGCTCCCTGGATATATTCATGTATGGGCAAAAATATATTTAGATATTTGTCTCAACTGCACATTTCACTCATCTGTGTCACAATAACTAAAAATAAAAACTAGGGAAAACTAGGTTATGCTTGTCACTATTTTCCTAGCTGCAGAATATCTGCAGTAAGGGTTTGCATGAATATAGCTGTAAATGATACTGCTAAACACAGACCTGGTAGGTTTGTGATTGATGTAGACAATGATCAGTTGGTCTGTGGTTGGTCTGAACAGGGCTTCAGAAAGGTGTGAACCCACTCACACATCCTCCACATGTTTTTTGCTGATGATCATAAAATCATGGAATCACATAATGGCCTGGGTTGGAAGGGAACTTAAAGATCATCTAGTTCCAGTCCCACTGCCATAGGCAGGGACACCCACCAGGTTTCTCAGAGCCCCATCCAACTTGGCCTTCAATATTTAGGTCTGTTTCTGTAAACCGTGATGCTGATCTTGCTTATAAAATTTAGCCAGACACTAATTTTGATCACAGGTTCTTATCTGGTTTTGTATAAGGCCACGTAGAATCAGTTTCATCTAAGTAAGAATGTGATCATCTTAATTTTCAGCAAGTGTTTACATGACCATGTGTGACCAGAGAAACAATGTGTATTGCTCCCCTTTGTTGTCAATGTGAAAATATTTGTGGTGATCACAATAATATCAGTGAAATTTTCTTATAGATCTGCACCTCCTACACATAGTGACACCTCACAGTGAGGACTTAGACAGATGTGAGTTCAAGAAAGATCACAAATGTGTTCAATTATCTTTCAGTGAGTCATCACCTCTAGAAAGGGAGGGAAGAGCAGTATTGATGCCTTAAGGGATATGCTTAATATTTTAGAGAATTCACTTTTGCTAGGTAGCTGGATAACTTGAAATATTAAGGGCTAGAAGAGCCTGTGCTCCTGTGTGTTTGCATTCTTGTAAGTGGGGTACAAGACAAAACAGAGTCACGCTTCCAAGTCTACAAGGGGCTGGACATAGGTGGGGTTAAGTAACAAGGGGCAATTCTGTTGGATGTTGGGGGAACATAGAAGTAAGAGGGACTTTAATTAGATAGTATGGGGGAAGGGTGCTCAGAAGGTTATAAAAATGGGAAGATTGTTATGATTTTCTCTTTGGATCATCGGCCTTTGACCAGTAAAGCTGCTTCTCCCCTTCACTCTGTGTTTATCAATTTTTTATCTGAGGCCCTTATGGCATCAGTATGATGGGTAGGATTTTTTGAAGTCTGCTTAAAGTGCTCACTTCAGTGGCCAAAAATATTTTCATGCCTTTAGTAGATCTCAGAATGAGTTACTGAAGAGCTCTCTAACACACTGAGGAGTGACAATGACTTTAAAGCCCCCATCCTTTGATGGTCTTTGAAAAATGGCTTAACATTTTTAAACTGTGCAGATATTTGTGAAGTATTACTGAAATGAGTGTGCTCTACTCTTTGCTTCTACCATCTGGACAAGCCCTGCTATTATGTTGTCTGTCAAAGACACAGCTTTTCTGGAATGTGGAATTGATAAAAAAATAGAATCCAGTAGATAAACCATAGCACCAAGAGATTTGGCACGTGAAGTTTTAGAACTATTCTCACAATTTTTTTCTGCAAAAAAATTACGTAGAATCACCACAATATCTTTGTTTCAGCAAGTCCACCCCTCCAATCTTCACAGGAAATTAATACGAGAAAGCATGAAAGTGGATTCTAGTTGTTAAAATATGTTAATGAAAAAAGAAACTTATCACCCTAAAAAAAAGGACATAGAGAAGTGAATTGCAAGTCTGAAGTGTTAAGTGGTCATAGTTTCATACTGTCCTTCTTCTCCTTTCACACAGATTACATGACATAAGGAGAGACTGTGATTCTGTGTTTTTCTCCATCTTTTATGACTTTTCTGTTGTCATTGATCTGACAGCCAGAAACACAAATTAAAAAACAAACACAACTTATCCAAAAAGAATTCCAATTAATGAGCATCCATGCGCTTTGTCAATGTGCTTTTAGCTATTTTCAGGCTCCTAAGCAAACAGCTGTGTATACCCACTGCAGCATGTTTCAGGACAAATCCAGCTCCAAAAGAAGTCAGTGGGAGTCTGTCTGTCTCCTTTTGGAGACATAGAATTGGACTGATAAAGCTGTGAGAAACACTGGGGAAATCTTCGGGAACATTTACTCAGAATTACTTAATGAGTCAGGATGAAAACACACAATCCCTCTGGTATTCCCTAATCCTTCATATTTTCAGTAATACGGTATGCCAAGATACTGGAGACTAGAATTTATCCTCTAAACCCACTATACCCACAGTGACACCAAACAGTGAGGGCTGCCTTGTCTTCACATCATGCATCTCAACCCTGTATCCAAGGGATGCAAGTTCTGGGAGTTGAAGAGTGAGATCACCCATGGCTCCCCCACCTTTTGGTCCCTAATACTCCCAGACATGTCTACATCCAAGATGGCATGGATCACCAGCTAAGGAATATTAACTGTCCAGTGTGAATGATCTTCTGCTAAACTTCTGTTCAGGCTAAACTCTAACTTTTGGTACTTTCAAGCACACTGCCTCACATCATTTCTGCTTTGAAGGCCTGGGAATGTATATGAATGCATACAAATCTTGGCAGTCTATTGATGTATGAACACACTCTTAATGTCTTTCCTCTTTAAAACATCACTTTTTTCTGCGGAGTTAACACTCTCAGATTGTAATTTTAAATTTTTCCCCCCAGTATTCTCCCATTAAAATGGCAACTTTATGGCTGTCTGTCACTCCAGTTTGAGCTTGACCGTCTGCTGCAATGTCTGACTGGTGGCTGACCCACTTCACACCCTTAAATCATCCAGCAGGGACTTCTGAAACAACAAATCAGTCTCATTCGCTTGACAGCCATTAGTTGTGACTAAGCCATCACAGCAGTGCAAGAGACAGTGTGGCACAGCAAGAGAAATCCTGCCTTATATTTGAACCATCTGGGAACAAGGACCTCACCAGACACGAGTGGAAGTTCTCTTTAAGAAGAAACAAGCGAGTCACTCCAAAGAGTTACCTCGAAAGTAGTGGCCTGAGTAAGAAAACACAGCCACCATGCCTTGCAAAGCTCAAAGGAAATAAAAAGAGTTAAGGAAAAATGAAGTTATTGAGGATGAGTCCTGAAGAAACTCAATACAAATGAAGCAAAACGAGAGATGTAATTCGGCCATAAACAGATAATGTTAATTACTTATGTAAAATATTTATATTTAAAAGTAAAGGAAATTCATCCAAATGCAAGGAGTCATAAAAACTAGTAACATTTTCATTAAAAACAGACTAAGGTTTGTCTTGATGTCAGTACTATTATGATGCAAAAGTGTAATTAAATGAATTTCAGCAACTCTATACCTCTTCATTTTTTTTTTTTTGTCTGAGGCTATTTAATACACCAGCATCAATGCAACCGTTTCTTGTTTTTATAAACACAAAGCCAAACCACTAAAAGAAAAACTCTTTCTTGGAAACAATTTTTCAGTATTCAGTTTTACCTGCAAAATCAGTTTTCTAGGATTTACTCTGTGTGTAGCAGGAGATGGGCTCCTTTTTGCTTTTGTTGTTAAAGAAGTGTAAGGAAAAAGAAACAGGGACCTTCAGCTTTATGCCAAACTCAGAAAGAAGTGAGGTGAAGCAGATTTAGTTGCCTTAACTCCTATGTTTTCAAAGGGAGTACAAATGTTTCTCAGTGTTTTCCAAAGAACTCCATTATCAACAATGATTATCAATCTTCCATTTTATTTTTCACCAGGAATTATTGTAAGAGAGTGGGTGAAATACTCCAGGGATCCTGTTCTCACATACCAGCTCTGGGATCAAATAGAGATTTCACCTCCTAAAGTGATTCCATCTTACAGTTGAAAGCTGCATTGTCTGGGGGAGACCACAACCCAGGTTGTGGACTGTAATTTCTCTCAGTGTTGGCAAATCTCCAGCTTTCTCATCCAGGGTTTTTTTTTTATTTTCATTTTTTCACATTGCCTTCATTTGCCTCCAGTTGGCACACCAACAGATCAGAGGCATCAAGTTTTGCCTCAAAAATCCTAATAGCCATAAGGACTGTATTTCATGAAGTGACTCCCACCTCAGCAAATGAGACTGCTTTGACTATATTATTATGATAATCAACAATTAAGTTGGCATTTGCCAGCCATAACCACAGATGTCTTCTATGAAGTGTGGGAGAAACAGCACTAATGTCAAATATCACAGTGTGGGAACACTTGGCACACAACACCAGCAAAAGAAAATGGAGCATTTGGCCATGCTCCTGGAAGATACTGTGACTGAAGTGACATAAATACATAATTAGGAGAAGCCATACACCAACAAGAGCTGCATCTACTTTACTGTAAAAGTGTTGGGGAAATCACAGTGTTTTCCATTGTTCTTCAGCTCTTCTGCCATGGAGGCATCTCAGGCAAACACATGTCTGACTCTGATTTCAAGAAGGCTGCTGAGAGGCCCTCCTTTATCTTTGATCTCTACATGTACAATAAGCAGAGCCTCCACAGCAATGCCTTTGAGCAATGAGCCACCTTTAAATCACAGCCCAGTAGTAGTGTTCATATTTGGCTTGTGCATGTCCTTCTCAGTTCCAGTACAGTAAGTTCAATAGGCTTGGAGCTGAATTGCAGCAGAGCCATTAATCAAAACCCCTATAAAATTGAGTTCCAGGAATTTATAAATACATAATACAAATATGAGCTGTGGGATTTTTTTTCTGTAAACACTCCATCTCTCAGATGCTTCATGTCTCCCCGAACACCACAACTTTACCAGCTAGGATAGCTTGTTCTTGATTTCTATCTGCCTCAACACTATTGCCTTGCTTTGTTGCCTTTTTGTTCCTGCTTTTCAGTTCACAGTCATTGTGAAGAGAGAAGAAAAGTGTCATCACCACAAAAATCTCCCTATTTTTTCCCATGGGACGAGCAGGCCATGACCCCATAGGTCTGTGATCAATTGTTTCTATTATTTCTGGAATAAGATGGACAGGACTGGATCCCTCCTACCCTCATGCCAATAGCCAATCATCAAATATCAGAAGTTCCAAAGTCCATCAAAATACTTAGGAATCTCTCAATTCATTTCATCTGGATTGGTGTATGAAGTCCTAATATCTTCACTTTCAGAGTGGGCAGAACAAAACATATTGGTTTTGCTTCCTCTGAGTGAAGATTATCTCTGTTTGTGCTTTCCTTTTATATGAAAACTATTCTTTCCTCTCCTTCTCTGCTTTTGCTGTCAGAGGGGAAGGTCTGACACTGGAAAGTTTTCCCATTGGTTCCATGTCCTTCTGAGACCACTTGACTTGACCTTCTGAAATGCTGCTGGGTGATTATTTTGGAGAGGGTAGAAAATTTAGATCATGTTCTTTGCCTTCCAGGAATGACCTGCAAAGGACTATCCCAGTGAATTAATTTACTTTTGTGTGCTCTGCAAGGCTTTGCTTTGTCTTGTGTTATCCAGACTGCAGCTGTGATGGTATAAGCACATGTTGGTCTCTGATTCAAAAAGTTTTGTAAAGTGAAGAGTTTTCTTGTAGGTGTTTGGGGTTTTTATGTTGGTTTTTTTGTTGTTTTTAGTTTGGCATGTAAGCACACCTCAGTAATTCATAAAGCACAGAAGATATTCATTGTAGCCTCTGTAAATGGAGTTAATGTTTAATTTTTCATTTTTAAGTGCTGATGCAGAGCACAACACTGCACATGCAGTTTACAAGGCTCCCACCACGAGCATTTGGACTCCATTTTAAACTTATAAATCATATGCTAAGTATAGTTCTTGTTTGTGTCTGTTAAATATTTCCTTCTCGTTTGTTCTTATCAACATCCAGTAATGACATATACATATGTCATGCAAGACAGTAAATATGCAGAAGTTTCATGGAAAGGTTCAGTGCCATATCTTCTGCTGATTAATGTGTAAATGTGCATAAAAGCTAGAGCAGTGATAACCTTTAGCATAGTCCAGGGGAAAGAACTCAGCAGATAAATGTGTTCCTATGAAAAGCTCAACAGCAAGACTTGTGTGCCACCCTGCCTCCATTGCAGGGACTCCAGACAGTTGTGTTCCCTAGTCCTGCTCACTCCCAGGTGTATTTCAGTCAGTCTGAGAGGCAGGAAATTGCATTTTCATCTTTATTCTTCCGCCAGCTGTAAGCTAAACCCATCCTTGAAGGCTATAGCAACAAATCCATTAAGTGCAGGAATCTCCCACCACTGTGCTTGTCAGTGGTTTTAAATCTGTGCTGCTATTTTCCACAGTTGAACCATATGGAAGAGGAGTCTTGCCTACAGGATGCAACTGTGAGAAGTAGCAGGTGAGGCTTTGCACAGTGCTGCTGGTGCTAAAACTGAGAATAGAGTTAGACTGGATATTAGGAAGAAATTCTCCCCTGTGAGGGTGGTGAGGCCCTGGCACAGGTTGCCCAGAGAAGCTGTGGCTGCCCCATCCCTGGGAGTGTCCAAGGCCAGGCTGGATGGGGCTCTGAGCAACCTGGGATAGTGGAAGGTGTCCCTGTCCATGGCAGGGGGCTGGAATGAGATGATCATTAAGGTCCCTTCCAACACAAAACATTCTGTGATTCTGTGATTAAGAAATAGAGAACTCCTCAAGTGCATACCTGAGGATGAAGCTGAACAATGTAATTGAGAGCAAGAGGTCCTAAGATTCAGGAAAACATATAATTAAATGACCTGCTCAGTAAACTTGTGTTAATTTTCCAGGCAAACTCTCTTGCTAATATAACCTGGCTACAGAGTGAGACCTATACCTATACCTCTTTCTACATAATTTCTACATAATTGTTTCATGAGGAAAAAAATAAACCCTATTATAATCGATGCAGGTATTTCCAGATGCCCCTCAACACAGAAGATAGTTTAGTAAACACCATTTGTCTTATAACTGTCTCAGGGAGATAAAGGCTTTACTCAGGTGCTCACCCACTGGTGTCTGCTTCCATTCAAAATGCCCAAGGGAATTCTGCAAAGCCTCCAATAAGACACACTGCTCTAGAAGAGCACAGGCCTTTGATAAATTAAATTTTGCATGGATGTTTCAGGCATCTTAGATGGCTTAAGGCATTCTGAAAACAGAATTTGTCCCTGTCTGAAATGGAATGCCAGAGAAGTTGCAAGAGCATCTTCTATCTATTCTTCTTCCTTTACATTTCCATGGTATATGGCATTTACAAGGTATTTTACATGAGAAAAGTAGTAGTTCATGCTTTCCAGATCTTGCTATGTGGGTTTTCCCTGATAATGATTACCTCAATTTGCTTGCACAGATTTTTGTTCCTTTAATGTGACAGTGAAGCAGAATGAGAACTGCTTGGCTGAAGGAATAGACAGGCACAGGATTTCCTTCTAACAGCAACAAGTTGCTTAGAAAACATGTAGTTTTCATCATTGGAGAACACTGAGAACAAGATAAATAAGCAGATATTTATTTACAGGGAAGAGTCTAAGAGGAAGAGAATGGTGATCTCTTCCTTTCATTTATTCCTTTTATTTATTTCTGTGGGATTTTCTCAGCTGGATCTTTTACTCTCTGAAAGCTCTAGAGCTGCTGCAAGAGGAGAGGGGAGTCTGTCTCCTGTACAAGCATTTCTTTGCAAATTTATGGTTAATAGATAACACAATTTGCACAAGATATTGTGATATGTTCTTGTAAGTTACGCATGAATGTCTACTTCTGAATTCCTTGTCTTTGTAAACTCATTGGAAAGCAAAAGATAATAGATCCCAAATAAAAAAAAAAAAAAACACAACCAAAAAAACCCCCACAACGCCCCCCCAAAAAAAACCCCACAAAACAAAACAAAAAAACCTAACTACCAAAAGGACTAGCTTAATTTTGATGGATTTCCTACACTTTTTTTCCCCCCTTTATTTATGCATCATTGTGTAAGAAAAAAACAGAATATCACACTGATTTTGTACTCATGCTGTGTATGGGCAGAAATCCAGGTTTGCCAGCCTGACAGGAAATGATTTAGTCCTGGATCTGTCTGTCTTACTAAAATAGTTATTGAGACCTGGTAAACAAAATATGTAAGAATGGTTTCATATCTTCCATGAACAATTGTATGCAGCCATGTACAGTCACAATTGTGAAAAATATCCTCTGTTTTCATGACACCTCAGTAGATTTGCTGAATTCTCTGCAGCCTCTATACATACAGTGCCATGAAATGTAAACACTTGCACCTTCCTTAACAAGCTTTAGCAAACACACTGTGAAAGGCTGTGTGTGGAGGGAGGCACCAGCCAAGAATATCATAGTCTGGATTTATATGGAAGAGCTCAGAATCTTTTATATCTGCATGACTTATGACTAAGTGGTTGCATTTTAAGAACAGCAAGAATCCAGTAAGAATCTCAAAATTCATAGCATACTGAAGTAATTTTTTTAGGAAAGGTAAAACTGGGATGAGAATATTTTACCAATAGTCAAAGGTAACAACACTAACTATAAGTATCCCATCCTTGCAGAAAGCCAACGAGCCCTCTCATAGAAGTCTAGCACATAGCAGGTGTTGAAAATGGAAATGCAATTTCCCAGCTAGGCAGACATCCAATATTTATGAGCCAAGCCTGTGGAAATAGCAAACTGCCAATAGGGACAGAATAATTTAGCGGAAAATCAAGGAAGTTTTCCACTTCAAGAAAAACTGTCATTCACCTTGTGTCTGATCTTACTCCTGCTAGTGTCTGAGTGTATTGTCTAGTGCTGAAGCACTCATACAAGATCCTAGCACAAAGGCATAAGTATCCTCATGGCTAGAGCTCATCACAGCTATGCAGGTTTTTGGCAGAGCCAAGGGATGGATGGATGAGAAACAGAAAAGTACTCACAGGTACCTGACAGGGCAAAGAGCCTCCTGACTTGCAGCAGAACCTCTCCCACTGCCTAGGCAGTGTTTTAGACCCAGATTAGAACCAGTCTAGTGTTGAATTTGTATTTTCTTTTGGCAATGTCAGAGTCTTCTCAGATGTGTTTAGAAACTCTACCATACCAGGTGGAAATCTTAAGTAAGCAACAAAAGCTGTCCTGAGATTTCTGGAGGATAGAAATGTGAGCCTTTCGCTTTAGGACTGAGATCAGAACCAGAGCTGCATGACTAAAATGGCTCTGGAGAGCCAGGTCTTGAACACACCTTTAACCCAGTGAAAATCTGAAGGCACTTGGCTATGCTCTGGAATTGTAAGGGGGAAAAATTGATAATTGCCAGACAGAGGGATCTGTGCCTGTCAACACTCCTAATTCAAAAGTCAACTCCTAAATTTGCTTGAGAATTTCCTGTCTCCTTCTGATAAGGCTCCTGTCTGCTTTTGGCACACTATCTACATTGAACTGCCAAACCATGCATAACAAGCCATGTTTCATGGGTATTTGCACAAATTTGGATACTGCCGGCACCACCACACATGGCCCAGATATCACTGGATCAATGCAGAACATTAAGGTGTGAAGAACTGAATGAATATATAAAAATTATTAATATATTTGGTGAATTCCCATTTTTCCTTCTGATTGAAACTCTGTTAGAAGACCAGGAAGGAGGCTGGGCTCAGGCAAGGCTCTTGGAAAAATAGGCTGTAAGAAAGATCCAGATGATGAAAGAGCCCATTGCTGGGTCTCCAAGGAGTGAATTTCAGCCTTTCAGAACTAGTTTTAAGTGAATTATGACCCCCCTGCCACCACCCCAGTGTGTTTGTTATTCAGGCACATGTGCCAAACAACCTCCACGAAGTGACTGCTTTTCTTGAGCTGGAACTCATTCCTGGAGTGTTTGTTGTAAGCACTTGGTCAGTCACAGAAAGACACTTTGGAGCCTGTTTTGGCAACCCTTCACTCTCCCTTCCTTCTTCTTTGGGCTCCTTCCAGCTGCTGCCAGTGCAGAATCCTGCATCCCCAAGGATCTGCAGGCCCTCCTTCTTGAGGGGTGATGGCTCTGCCACCTGTCCCTTTTGGTCCCTCTCTGAAGTGATGGCCCTGATCACCTTGTTCCTTGCTTGGCTGTATAAGGACTGCTTAAATTTTAGGCTGTACTGCAGGGGTACATGTATGCAAGGGGTTTGTCCCATCCTCTCCAGAACACTCCACTTTCAAGAACTCCACATACAGATGCTCATTTTTATGGATTTACAAGGACTACTCTCAGCTCAAAGTCCAAAATTCCTTTAAAATGAACTTCAAGGAGTGATTATGAAAAGCAAACCCAAAAGGGGTACTGAACACTGGCAAAATTATTTTGATAGCCAGTTCTTTTTCTGTTCTGGAAAAAGTGTTTCAGTTCTCTCAAAGTGTACTTACTAAATTTTTATTAGTTTTTTTTAAGGAAATGCATCACCTAGAACCTGAAATTGCACAGGTAGACATAAAAGGCATTTTTTATATCTAAAATGAAGGTGAGTTGTATCAAGGAGTTCACAAAATTTATACTGTGGTTCTTTAGTGATGGAGGCCAAAGAGAGCTTTGCACTTAATCTCTGGGAGATGCAGTCGATTCCAGCTGAAATCCCTCAAAAACTCCCTGTTCAGCTGAGTGAATCTCAAGAGCTGAGTGTATAAATGGAAAAATATAAAGAAATGAACCTGCTCCAAAAATAAAAGAAACAAGAAGTGAATGAATGACAGAAGGCTGAGCTGGGTTTTAGCAATGCATTACTAATAAGAGCCAATGGAAGGGTATTTAAATATGCAGTATTTAGGCTCTAGCAATGCATTACTAATTACAGCTCAAGAAGTCTCAAAGCACTCACTCAAAGTGGTTTGGATGTGAATTCATTTGTGTGGATATAACATTGGCAGACCACTGCCTGACAAATTCTCACCCCAAAATATTTGCAATGCAAGAGTTCAATGTGCAAATATGTATCCTAATGAGTCAATACCAGTAGAACTTGGGGGGTTAAAGACACATGGTAAAGTTGATCCAATTCTTCTTAAAGAATCTGGGAATTTTTCTGTGGTGAACACTAGCTGTCTATCAACTGGTATATTCAGCCTATGGCTTGAAGGCTTTCACCCAGTTTTTTTGGGAAGCTTAGCTGGAATTTTTTTGACTGACAAAGTCCTGTGAAAAGATCTCACACTATAATAGGATACGTTGGGGAGTACCTTTTTCTCAGGGAGAAGGGCTGCATTTTTCAGATGCACACCCTTCTACAATCAGGTGAGAAAAGGAATTTACTCACTTAAAGCTGTGTGCTGGTGCAAGTTCCTACTTGTGGGTGGAAGCCTGAAAGTTTGGTCCCAGTTTTTTCCAACAGCATGATTATGAACTCTCAGGGACTGCTGATCCCTCTGAAACAGCTGTACTGACGAGGAAGTCAGACAAATACATTTAATTTCTGGTACCAGGGCCCCACTAAAACTTTTGAATTCACTGAAGCACTAAATAAGACAAATGTACAAATTGGGCTGACAGCACTAAAGATGACAGTTTTAGGCTGTGAATGACATGACTGCTTCCCTTACCTCAAAACAAAATTAAACAGTGCACCAGATTGATCTGGTTTATGAACCAGAATGGAAAGCTATCTTCAAATTATTTTGGGGCAAGTAACCATCAGCAAACAAACAAACAAACAAAAAAGAATTAAGAGGTAATGGCTTTTCCAGGATTCCCAACATAGAGGCCATCTGACTGACTCCCAGTTGCTCCGAAACACTTGTTATAAATTAGAAATGTTCAAAAAATAAACATGAACATATTTATTGCCATAGAAATATTCTTTGGCCATATAGCTATTGCTTTAGAATTGGGATGGTTGAACCTGTAGAAGAGAAGGCTTTGAGGTGAGTCAATTGTGGCTTTCCTAAGCCTGAAGGGAGCCCATAAGAAAGATGGAGAGAGACAATTTCCAAAGGCTTGGAGTGACAGGACAAGGGGGAATGGCTTCAAACTGACAGAGGGGAGGTTTAGGTTGGACATTAGGAATAAATTCTTCCCTTGATGAGGCCCTGGCACAGGTTTCCCAGAGAAGCTGTGGCTGCCCCATCCCTGGAAGTGTCCAAGGCCAGGCTGGATGGGGCTCTGAGTAACCTGGGATAGTGGGAGGTGTCCCTGCCCATGGCAGGGTGTTGGAACAAGATGATCTTTAAGATCCCTTCCAAACCAAACTATTCTATGGTTCTACAATTTTATTATTATTATATTACCCTGCCACTCCCCTGTGCGCTCCAACTATGCCTTTCTAGCCTGTTTTGTTACGAAAAATAATTTGCAGGGTCACATTGCCTGCTAATCCCTCCCAGTAATTTCTCCATATGCAAGGTTATTTTAAGCAAATCTACTAATGGTGAAAAAATCTGGAAAATAACAAGTTCTTTTACAGTTTCTTGAGAATTGTTTCAAGTGGCCACTCAGATTAGTGTCTGTCTCACTTAGACTGTGCATAGGCAGAGCTCTCAAATAGCTACAGCACAGACTGACTTCTGAGAGTCAGAGAACATGGAAAAGAGATAAAACACTGTGTAAGTGCTCACAGAACAGGGAGGTGAGAGAAGGAGGAGGCTGAGGTATAGCATAATGAATGGGAGTAAAGCTCAGGGAAGGGGTACAGACACAGGAGATAAGTAATAAGAAATTAGGCTTACTTCATGTAACTGCCAAGAAACAACTAATTCTGGTTCAGTCATTGTTACTTGGAAAACAATGTATTTTAAACTCAAACCCACCTTACACCAGAATCTGATTATTTACACATGAACACACCGATAAATTCAAGCTTGCTTTAAATTCACATTTTAGGTTTTACATTAAAGTTTGGGATTTCTTTGTTGTTGGGGTTTTTAAATTATCTTTTACATGAGCAAAAATTTTATTGCTAAGAACAACAGAAACAAGGTTGAAGATAAGTTTATTGTGGAAAAATAATCCTGTAGTGAAGACAAAACCATTACACTAAATCTGTACACACATCTAGGAAGGAACCCAGCAAGGGTCAGAGTTACTAAAAGTAAGGCAATAAAGAAGGCAATAAAACAAAACTGTTAAATCATCATCTGATTATGCTGATGGAGAGACAGGGCAGAAGTCTGATACGGTAATTTTTTTCTGTGCCTCTAAACAGAAAAAGAAAAAAGCTTTGATTTTAACCATTAAAGATGGTTTCAATTTCTGCCTTTTTGAAAGAAGAATGCAGTGGTGCCTTTCCCCTTAATTCCCTTTTCTGTCTGGGTTCTGTCTAACCATCATCAAGGCACAGTGCATTGTAGAAGGAGAAAAATGAGGAAAAGAAGAGTGTATGTAAAGCATGAAGAGTAGAAGGAAGACGATGAAGAAATAGAGATAGATGGCAAAGGTCCTCAAAGAGCCTAACCTTTCTTCAGGTCAAGCAGAAGGGACTCAAACAAGAATTTGTCTTCTTACAAAAATAACGAATGCATTGAAAAAGGACATGAGCAACAATAATTGTGTCATTTATGTCTTGGGGGCTTGGTCAGAGGTCATAGATTTGCTTCATACCATGGCATTAAGAGAGGAAGAGAAAGACAGTGACCAGACTGTGGTAAAGAAATTCTGGAAGGTATCAGCTTCATATATTTTTTTTTAAAAAAAATCAGGGCAAAACTCTTTTTGCTCAACATATTTGAGACTTTTTCAATAAAACAGGAAATTTTAGAGGAGCTTGTGTCCCCTGCCTGTTCAGATGATGCTGGGGTAAAGAGGCATCAAACTGAGGAAAAAAAAAGATTATTACAAACTCCTGATCTATGTTTAGGGGGGAAAAAATTAATGAAAAGTTGCCAGGTTGCAGAACAGAAACAAAACAAATTGCATGTTTTGGAAGAAAAGCAGGAGACAGCCACAGCTGACTGGGTTACCAAACCACAGTCCCACAGGAACACACAGACACAGAAGATAATTGAGGACTACAAGCAAAATCTGACAAAAGGCAATCAGAGCCAACTTGTAAAAGAAGCATAAAGGATTGCATTATGCATGGAAAACCAGTAACAGTTTATGCAGCTCCAGCATTTTGGAAAGGTTTGTTTTGCAACTAAGAAGCAAAATTGTTCTGCAAAAGAGGGTGTTCATCAAGAAACTCAGTGTGTATGAATTCCATGTGGCTGAAAAAAGACTTATTGAATGGAACCGTTGGATAACTTGAGATATTAATATATCTATATTAGTCATGGAACCATAGAATGGCCCGATTTGGAAGGTGCCCTAAAGATCATCTCATTCCAACCCCCTGCCATGGACAGGGACAACTTCCACTCTCCCAGGTTGCTCAGAGCTCCATCCAGCCTGGCCTTGGACACTTCTAAGAGGTGTGTTGTTAACTCAAATTGCTTTAGTGGAAAGTTTAAAACATGAAGAACTCTTTATGTAGCCATAAGATGAAAGCCAAAGGTGGTGTGAATTCTCATAACTGAAATGTAAAAGAAAAAAAAAGAAAAAAAAGAAAAGAAAAGAACATCTACTCAGTCAGGGAAAAGATCTTCAATCTTGCTCTGTGCACAGTCAGTACATATATATATATATGTATACATATAAATATCAATTAGACATATATATATATATATTACATATACACGTCATTTCCAGTTTTTAAAGCAGCAAAGGCAGTGAATCAGACACCATCCAGAGGCTAAACAGCACTAGGATGATTCTTAGGCTTCTAATTTCCCACTCATCGAGTTACAGGTGCTGTATTTCCATTTCAAGCTGTTAAAAGTACAAGGTCCAGATTACCTACAGATAAATTCTAATTAACATAATAAGAAAAGATTATGACAGAGCTAATGGCCTTTAACTAAGACGAAGACTGCAGTGTTAAATGGAGTGCAGGAAAGACCAAGGCAGAGAATTTCGTATGACATAAGAGGTAAAACTTCCAATTAATTTTTTTCACGTTTCTCTGCATAACTCTCTAGTTTTCAATATAGGTGATAAATAGATACTGAGAAAAAAAAAAAAAGCCTTTGCAAAAATCATTTATCTTTAGTATAATTTAGCCCTTGTTGAGACTGAGTTTTGATGTTGATAATCTGCAAAGCTGGGCTGGTGATGGACAAACTTGACACCTGGCTCTCTTCATACTAATCTTTCAGTCTTTCCAGATGGCAGAGTTTACTTCTGCTCCCATCTGTTCCTTTTCAGTAAGAAAAAGGAAGGGAAAACCAAAATTGCTAAAACATTTTATGGCTTTTAAAAGTATCTTTGAGGTTCTTTTCAAGTCCTTTATCCTGGACCACATTCCTGTGCAGGACTGGTGATGGCACCTACAATGATTTGCTTCAGATCAAAGGTAAAACGCTGGTTTGAAATTTCATATTTTGCCTTAGATAATTCAGTTGGATGAAATACACGGATGGAAAAATTGAAAGGACTGGGGTCACCTCATAATCACCTGCTTGAAAAAAGAGTAGAGAAAGCAAGCAAGGAAGCAAAAAACCGAGTAGTATAGGACTTGGGATTAGATAACATTTGGTGCCATCTCACAGTAGGCAGGTCATAGCAGAATTTTAGATGAAGTTTTGCTTGTTCAGGTCTGGAAAACTGTTCCTACATAAAGAATTTTATTTTTTTTTTGGTTGTGGGGGGGTGCAGAAACAACAACTCTCTTTTCCCTGGTTATTTGTAACAGTTTCTCTGCTGAGTTCTCAGATCTTGACTCTGGTCTAAATTTTCACTGCCTCACGATGAACTTGTTCCCTGGGGGTCCATTAGTCTTCTTCCATGCAAGTGGGGTCAGAATTAGGCCTCTGTTAAGCTTGTTATTTCCAGAGCTAGCAACTGCCTATTCAAGACAATTTAGCAGCAGGAAAATAGAAGCTGATGGATGGGAAAAGACAGAAAAAAAACCCAAATGAAATCCGTCAATGGAAATTTGCCAGGTAACCAGGAAATAATTTTGGATGCTACTTTGTAGTCTATACGTTTCCATGTGTTACTAAAAAATGTCAGTTAATCAGGAAAACATTCAGAAAGCAATTAAAATAAACAAGTCTCCCTAGATAGCCATAAATATTTAGGGATATTTATGAAGAAAAATTAAAATAATCAAATTTATGGAGCTGGCTGAAGGAAGGTTGTGGTGCCCATGTGTTCTCTGCTCTTGTGAGACCCCACCTGAATTATTGCATCCAGTTCTGGAGCACCCAACATGAGAAGGACATGGAAGCAAGTCCAGTGGAGGCCACAAAGTTGATAAAGGGACTGGAGCACCTTCCCTATGAAGACAGGCTGAGAAAATTGGGGCTGTTCAGCCTGGAGAAGAGAAGGTTGTGTGGAGACCTCAGAGCAAACTTCCATCATCTGAAGGGTCTACAAGGAAGCTGGAGAGGGATTCTTTATGGAGAACTGTAGTGACAGGACAAGAGGAAATGGATTCAAACTGGAAGAGGGAAAGTTTAGGTTAGATATATAGAAGAAATTTTTTACTGTGAGGGTGGTGAGGCACTGGAAGAGGTTGCCCAGGGAAGGTGTGGATGCCCCTCCCCTGAAAATGTTCAAGGCCAGGTTGGACGGGGCTTTGAGCAACCTGGGATAGTGGAAGGTGTCCCTGTCCATGGCAGGGAATTGGAACAAGATGATCTTTAATGTCTTTTCCAATCCAAACCATTCTATGATTCCATGATAGCAGGAAGCTGAGCAAACCTTTCTCTTTCCAGCGATTTGGAACAGTTCCCACAGAGAGCCAAGAAGATTTCTAACTCCAGTCTTCCTAAAGAATCATGTTCTCCTGAAGGAACTGGTAAAAGGCTGTTCATGTTCCCCACCAAGCAGCTTGATTAACTCAGAGGACTCTGTGTGTTTGCACCACCCTGGCAGAGCAAGGGACACTTTACAAAGCAGGGTGCCTTAACACACATTTACAGAGTGTCCCTGGGCGATTCAGTCCTGGAGATCTTTCCAAGCAGAAATAAGACTACTTCTTCTGGTGCAATTTTGCTAAGGGGTTGGAGGACCTGGAGACTCTGCATGAGCAAAGATGCAGACATGTAAATTGAGTTCTGGAACTCTGTCTAGGTTGTTGCTGGGCTACAGATACATCAATTATCTTTGGGAGATGGCAGTGAGCTTTTCATAGAATCACTGAATCATTTAAGTTTGAAAAGATGTCCAGGATCATCAAGTCCGCCTTTGACTGATCCCCACCTTGTCAATTAGACCAGAGCACTGAGGGCCACATCCAGACATTTCTTGAACACTTCTAGGGGTGTTGACTCCACCATCTCCCTGGGCAGCCCATTCCAATGACTGACATCTCTTTCTGTGAAAAAATTCTTCCAGATGTCCAACCTAAACCTTCCCCTGGCACAGGTTGAGGCCGTTTCCTTTTATCCTATTCCCTGGGAGAAGAGCCTGACCTCCACTAATACCTCTTTTCATGGAGTTTTAGAGAGTAATAAGGCCCTCCTTGAGCCTCCTTTTTTTCAGAATAAATACCCCCAGATCCCTCAGCTGTTCCTTATATGACAGACTCTCCAGACCCTTTCCCAGCTCCAGCTTTGCTCTATCCCTGCAATGTCTTTCTTGTAGTGAGAGGCCCAGAACTGGACATGGGACCTGAGGTGCCACCCCACCAGTGCAACCTCTTTCTTTTGAGAAAAGGCTATTCTCCAAGAACAAATAGTTTACTAAATTAGTTCTGTTACTTTCAACAAGGATACCTTTTATTTTCACTTCTTCATCGAAGAATGGCTTCATAAAACATGACTTCTAGAAGGTAACTAAAGAAAAATTAAATTAGAACTGAGCTGCTACTCTGAAAAGGTCTCTTTCCATCTGTCCTACTGCCACCCAGGACTGTGTTGTTGCTAACAACTTGTACATGGGAAAGCACTCAATACTGTAGAAATGAATGGCACTTAAGTTGGATGACGGACGGTATGAAAATTTTAAGTGGAGTAGTGGAAGCCCAGTCACTTGATCAATTTAAAATTAGACATGACAGAGCTTTGAAGAATATTCTATCTGGCTGGCTGGGATCTTAGAACCACTGACCATATTAGGAGATATTAGACTGCACTAGGAAATAGATTTTGTTGGATTCAATTCTCCAGTCCTGAGGAATATCACTTTACCTTCCAAGCCCAGCAGCTTTCAGAGCCTCTTGTGAAGGGACAGTATCATGCTCTTGGTTGCTCCAGGTTAACAGGCTTCACTGGCTTTGTCCTTGTAGCTCCAAGTACCAGTTCCCTGGTCTGTGCATCTCTGGTGTCTCTAGCAGCCAACAGATGGGTCAACCACACTATGTTTTGAGCAAGGAGGGAAACCCTGCCAGGTTTTTAAATTCTATGTCCAGGGAGACTTACTTGAGATTTAGTAGAACAAACAGGGGAAAGCTTTGTTTCTGAGGAACTGACAAATCCCAGGGAAAAAGGAAAAAAAAATAAAAAAAGGATTTTTTTGCAGCTTTTCCAGTCAAATATATCAGTAATCTAATGTATTATTCTCTCCCCCTCTCTGATTTCTATGATTCAACACACTAAAAGGTTTTGGATGTTCATTCATGATTTAAAACAAACCCCAACAAGCAAACACCAAGATGCAAATTCAAGGTTGCAGTCTCATTAATTTTAGTAAATTTGGCCTGCAATGAGGTGGCTTTCCATGTTTGCTCAGCTGGGCACCCCTGGTTCTGAGTAAACCAGAAATAAATGCATTGAGTTCAGTGGACATGCTGGTGTTAAACCAGAGACTGAGTCAGTAAAGGCATAATCTGAACTAGAGATGCAGAGAGAGATGAAGGTAAACAAATGGACTCATCAAAGAACAACTAAACCAATAAGATTTGCTTAATGGTGGTTCAGAGGACAGATAACATTGGAAATTCATCAGCTTTTATTTCAGAGGAATGAGACAAATGAGAGCAACCTCTGACAAAAAATTAAATTTAACAGGAAGATTTTTTTAGTACAGGAAAGACAGGGAAAAAAAAGAAAAATCACTGTTTCCCCAAAACGCAAACTCTTCCAAGGGAGACCACTCCCTACCCTAGCAGATGTGAAAAGCAGCTTTAGCTTCCCAGGGCAAGATTTAACTTCATGAAGCTTTTAGTTGTTTTTTTTTTTTCCTAGCCTTAAAACAAAAGCATCAATAACAACAACAAAAGCTCCACCCAAAACAACTCCAAAGTGGTATTTAGATTGTTTTGTTTTTCTCAGAGCCAGTAATGACTACCCTTTCACCAAAAAAACCCTAAATATAGTTTGTCAATTTTTCAAACTTATAAAGGCAGAAATGGTTGCAGAAATGGAACCTCTTAGAAAAAAAAAATCTCTGTCCAGATTGCTTCATGAAGAGTTTGGTATTAATAAATTGATTAAGCACTTTGTTGTAAGTACACATAAAGCCCATCTAGAAAGAAAGACATATTAATGTAATATTTCCTAATGGCGTTCCTACATGTTGAGATGTTTGTCATCTCTCTCAGAAAGAGTTTTATTCACAGAACCATAGAATGGTTTGAGTTGGAAGTGACCTTAAACATCTTGTCATGGAGGAGGACACCTTCCACTGTCCCAGGTTGCTCAGAGCCCCATCCAACCTGGCCTTGGACACTTCCAGGGATGGGGCAGCCACAGCTTCCCTGGGCAACCTGCGCCAGGGCCTCCCCACCCTCACAGGGAAGAAATCTTTCCTAGTATCCAATCTAAACCTATTTTCTTTCAATGGAAATCTGTTCCCCCTTGTCCTGTCACTCCAACCCCTTGTCAATACTCTCTCTCCATCTTTCCTGTGGTCTCCAATCAGATACTGGAAAGCAACAATTAGATTACACTAAAGCTTTTTCTTCTCCAGGCTGAACAATCCCAATTCTCTCAGCCTTTCCTCACAGCAGAGCTCCTCCTTCCCTCTGATCATCCTGGTCTCCTCTGGCCTCGCTCCAGCAGCTCCATGTCCTTCCTGTGCTGGTTCCCCAGGGCTGGAGGCAGCTCTGCAGGTGGGGTCTCACCTGAGCTGAAAACCACTCTCTTCAACAGACAGAGCCAGGCTACACCAGCTGCCAGTAGTCTCTCCAAGACTGACTTTCAGGTGCCACCACAACTTATAAACAAAGCAGGGCCAGGTCATGCTGCCAAGCTCTGACATGGAAAGCCTGTTTCCTGTAGGCTTCTTTATATGCAGGTGCCACAGAACAAAATATTTAAAAGAATTGCTACTTGTAGGACTTTCAGATCCTCGTAATATTGAATTAATTATGTTTCTATTAGTATTGATGCTAAAACTCCCATTTAACTCTGAAAAGGAGTGTCAACTCTGTTTCTCAAACTCCTGCTTTCTAGGCCTTAGGGCCATCAGGTTCAAATATTTCACAGTCCTCACTGGTACTAATGCTGAGGAGTTTTTAAATACAGCTGTTTTCAACATTGTATATGTCTGAAAAAGCTGCTACATAGTCCCTGTGAACAGAGGATGTTTTAATACCATGTCATCAGACAAAAATGTCCGTCCCTTCTTTTTTATTTTTAACAGAACCAGGGAATATCCTAGGTTGCAAGGATCTTCAAAGTCCAACTCCTGGCCGTGCACAGGACCATCTCCAAAATTCCCACCATGTGCCCAAGACTTTCATCAAAATTCTTCCTGAGCTCTGTCAGCCTTGGTGCTGTGCCCACTTCCCTGGGGAGCCTTTACAGTGCCCAACCACTCTCTGGGGGAAGAACCAATTTGTAATATCCAGCCTAATCCTGCCCTAACACACATCCAGGCCATTCCATGGGCTCCTGTCCCTGGTCCCCACAGAGCAGAGATCAGGGCCTGCCCCTCCTCTCAGTCTTATCTTCTCCAGATGAACACACCAAGTGACCCCAATAGCTCCTTGTATGGTTTCCCCTCTTATTTTTAAAAAGAAGTTTATTATGTTCAAAGTCTTGAGGGATCTCACTTCTTCCAAGCTAAGTTAGCTGGATTTTTTTACCCATCCATAGAAATTGGTGCTTGAGAGAGAACTGAAATAAAGGGGCAACTATGTCGGATCTATGGTGTTCAGGAAGGATGATGTGGGATCACAATGAGGAGCCTGGTCCAAGCACAGATGCTGCTTGTGTGAGTGACAGAGCTGAGGTGAGGGAGGACTATGTCAGAACACCAATGTGATAACAAGATCACACAATCACAGGTTGGAAGGGACAGAAAAGATCATCCCGTTCCAACCTCCCTTCCATGAGCAGAGACAGGTTTCACTAGTCCAAGTTGCTCCAAGCCCCATCCAACCTGGCCTTGAACACTTCCCTGGCAGGAAAGCAGACACAATCTGTAGAAAAACTCTAAGAGTTGGTCAATCCAACAAAGAGCAGATCTATGGCAATTTACATGGTCTGGAGGGAGGGCAAGGACAGCACTAGGAAGGGCAGAAAGAGGACAACCACAGATTGACCTTTTCCATTCATACACATGCTTGTTTGCATTGTCCCTGGACATACATTCAGCTCATAAATGACTCCCTTTTAATCTGCAGAATAAATCTGACTTGAAAATTGGATATAAGGCATGAAACAGGATGCTGGTAAAATGACAGCTATTGAGGTTGGAGCAGTGTCTGGTAGCCTGTTGTGTCTTTGAGCAGCCTGAAAGCAAAAAAGGGCAAAGCAGAAGAAAAATGGAACAGCAGAGAAGGAATGGGCTGCAAATGGGTAGAAAAAATTTAAAGGGTGGAAAAAAAAATGTATGGAAAGACAGAGATTGGTTAGGAAAATGGGTAAAAAAGATTTAGAGGAGAAAAGCCCAAGATAATAGATCTAGGGAAAATCAATTCAAAGAACCTGTGTTAAATGTCAGGGAGGAAGTTGGAAAAGCATAATATTGAAAATTAACTAGCTGTGATTTAAACAATGAGTTAGTGCTGGATTTATTAGATAGAAGTTCTTTTACAGTGGAAAGAAGACAGGAAAGAAATAAAAGGTTCAAAAAGTCAGCGTAATTACAGAAGGCAAAGGAAGGGAAGAGGTCTCCTCTTTTTGGAACATCACCTTTATTCCCAAATGCTCTAGTAGCACAAAGTTGTGAATGAAAGTGAGACAAGACAGAAAAGTGAAAAAAACATGATTAAAAATAGATGAAAAAGCTTAAAGAAAAGAAAATCCATATGAGCTCTGCAAGATAAATAAGATTAAACAAAGGACAGCTTTAGTCAAGTATTTGAGGAATATATTTAGTAAACAGTAACAAGGAAGGAAAATTGCTCAAGATGTTGGGGAATCTAAGTGGGATAATGTGAAAATATGAATAAACAGCAAAGAAAACCTAACCTTTCAGGAAGGGAGTTTTTTATGTTGTGGAATTATCTGCATCATCCATTTGGAAAATCAGTCATGTAGATAGAATATGGCTGTGCAAATTTTTCAAGGAAAGAGTGTAAGAAGTTTTGTTATCCCAGGAGCTAAAAACATTGAAGTAAATAAATATTTTCTAACCTTTGAATGTACAAATCCAAGAAAGAACCCCTCCCCAACATGTGAAATAACATGTCCCTGTTAATGACCATGGGTTTGCTACCTAATCCAGAGCAGGGTAAAGTTCCTTGGTTTCTAAGGTGGTGTCTCTTTATCTAAGGTGGTGTCACTGGACTTTATTTTTGCTGCTACCTTGCAGTTTGGTTTTGTACCTACCACTTACATGCTAGGAGTGGGTAGGAAAGTGTAGAGAATGCTATAGAAAGGACACAGAGAAATATGTTTCCACATTCTTCCAAAGCATTTCTTAAATATTTCTTCTATAGCCTTTCATCTAAGGAACTTTTATTTTATCTTCTTCCTCAATTGACTATATATTATGTATTTGATTCCCCTAAGCCACCGGTTTTATTATTATCATTTCTGAAACCAAGCTCGTCAAAGATCTCAGCATTTAGTGATACGACAAGCACACTGGGAAAACTGTTTAAATGTCTCCCTCAGATTTACAAGGTCTGTGTTTGATAGTTAAAACCCATAATACCTGATCTTGGCTTGAAGCAGAAACAAAATACTGCCTAAATCCCATCTCTTGAGGGGATAGAATCTGATTTTGTCTTGCCAGTGTGTCCACTCCTGGCTGAGGCAGAAGCCACAGGAGAGGATGCTATCTTAGAACTTTTCTAACCACAGAGTTATTCAGAAGCAGCTGTTGGGTTTAAATTTCATGCTCACAACCTGAATTCACTTTGGGGTGTAGACAAGTCCTTAAAAATTCACATGGAGTACAAAGTACTTCTTCCTTCTGCAACCCTACAGTACACTGCCAGTTACCTCTGCTTATATTGATTTAGACTTCTGGAAAATTTTTATAGGGCATTGCCTAGAAATACATATTTCTGAATTAACTAGATTAACACTTTCTCACATGCTAACTCAGCTAATGTGAGATAAAGCATGTACGATCTATAGCAGGGGCAAACTCAAAATAACAGAACTTATTGCTGGAGGGTGTGAAAGAGCAACTGAAGAGAAGCACATTCATTGCTGTGGTTCCATCATGGGCAACATGCACAGTGGAAGCACAGAAAATGCGCTGCAAATCTTACCCTGTAGGATGTAATCCCTCCAGAGCATTTTCAGCACCTCTGGTACAGGTTTATAATAGATGACACAAATGGATCTTGTTCTACAGAATCTGTATGTTTACGTGGCTAGGCAAGTGGTAACTCCCTCTGAAGCACTGGCAGAGTGGCAATGACTCATGTTCACTGGTTTCCCAGCATTGCCTGATGAAAACATGGAATACTCTGCTGTCCTTTCCGTGCACACTGAAATGCAACCAACACGTTGCTTCTCTGAGCCACAGATGACTCCCAACAAACTTTGTTCCAACATGCACAGACACACAACCTTCCCCAACACACCAGCATCCTCATTCACATGCATCCTTATCACACGTTTCCTCAGATGGGAATTTCAAACGCAAACTTAGAAGCCGAATTGGGAAAGACCCTTTAGCATGTGTGTGAAGAGGTGGAGAGGAGAGAGAGAGAGAAAGAGAGAGAGAGCCAGAGAAAGATAAGAGAGGGAGGAGTGTATTTCAAATGCTTGCTGCCCTGAAGGAAAGGGCCACCTTGCTTAGTTTACTTGGGCCATGTGAAGGAAAGAAGACTGAACTGGATGCTTGAGCGTGGAGGATTTTTTGAAGGCCTTGGGAACTGTAATCTTCCTCGAGGCTTTGTGGAGGAGTCCCTTTCCCTTATGGACACGATACCATCAGGAACATAGCTGTGTACATTCCCTCTAGCACTCATTTCACAACCTTGAAACCACTCCACATCCACCCTTACCACTTCTCTCTTCACACGCACATCCCATCTGTCCCCTCAGAAGGCGACTTATCCCCACATCCCCCACTGACAGATGCACGAACACTCTCCCACGCAGAAACAGCTGCCATCCACCTCTGTCATCCCTACCCACGCCACTCTTCTTCCCACTGTCCACTCCCAGTCACCACAAGGAGACACACACACACACACACACACACACACATGGCCCTGCACCAGCAAACATCTGCAAGGACACCCAGATGGTCCAGCCCTTGCAAACACATTTCTCTGGCTGTGTCATGGCTGCAAAGGAGTCCAGGCGGGCACAAATACCCCCCACACACAGCCTGGTCACTTTTGCTTTGATCCTCTTCCTGCAGGAATTGTAGTCATAAAATGCTTTCTCTTTTCTCGGCCAGCTGGCAGGTCGATGCCACTGTTTGATTTTTAATTTCCCAGAGAAGGAAGCAGAGTGGTCAGAGGCCAGGGCATCCCCCTGGGTCACGCTGGTGCCAGTGGGCTGAGCAGGTCTGTGGGTTCAGCAGAGCTGAATCCCAGTGTCTGGGGCTGCATCTCCCCCTCATGGACAAGTGCTTTACCATCCCCACCACTTGCAGTCTGCCATGGTGGGAAGTTCACTCCCACCAGAGGAGAAAGGTGCTTTCTGCAGACAACAACCAGCTGCAAACACTGCCAGGAAAATGATCCAGCTGGAGAGCTTGAACTGGACTCCACAGTGGGAAATCAGTGTAAAAAATAGGACAACAGGTTCCCAACACAAACACTAATTGCCTATTATTTTACAGGCTGCTTATTTTTTTTTAGCAGGAATTGATCCTTGGAACAAACAGGAAAGGGATCTGTGAGCCATGATCCGTGTGACTGATGCTCAGAAGCTTTGGCCTTTAACCTTAGAGGTTCTGTGGGATCAGACTGACTTCTTCCAGTGCAAATCTTGCAGGATAACTCCCAATCTTGTGACCAGCTATGGATGGAAATGAGCCCTTTCCTACCCAGAACAGGTCCGTGCTTAAGAAGACACCAAGGCCTTAGGCAAGCTGGACAATTTGAAGATGTTTGTAGAACAGATTTGAAGAACAGATGTCACCAATAAATTCATTTGTTTTGAAGGGAAAGAAGTTCTCAGTGTTTCTTTCTCACACACAAGATTCATCCTATGTTTTCAACCTTCAACAACTGCACTGCTTCAAGCCATGGAGAAAGCTAGTCCTTTCTTGCTTCTTTTGACTGACATCTGTAGTCCTTATGTGTACTTCAGGCCAATGGTTGTTCATCCAAAAGCCCTGTTAACTTGTCCTAGAGAAATCTCTCTGCCATTTTGTGCCAGCAGCATTGAAGTTTTAACACATGAAAATAAGGCACATTGACATGCTTCAAAATGAAGCTGGTTTTAAGTATTGGAGTTAGGCATACTAGGATTTTCTCAGGATTATTCAGCAGTTCTGCAGAAAAAAAAATCTCTACAGGAGCTTCTGCCTGCTGTGCAAGTCATGCAGAAGGCAAGTACATCTCACACACGCTCGGTCCTATCGCTACCCACGCACCAAACCATTTTCTCTGTTAGTCATCTCTCCCTACCCTCCTTCTAAATGCAAACATTGCTTTCTTAGCACTCACGAAACTCACCTCTCTTGTGTGCCTTACATAACTGATTTCAACATGGAGAGTTGTGCCATAAACACGGTGGACACGTGATTCTCCAGCCAGCCTCCGATAGCCATCTCACACACCAGCCCAGCTTCCTGGGTGGCAGTTTGGAGCTTCCACACAGGCATTTGTCCTTTGCAGGAGTCCAGGACTCTGACACGACCCTAAAGGATTTCAGCTTCCTTCTGGATTGTTCTCATCACATACCTCCCCGTGCAACTCTGCCAGTCACAGAAGCACAACACTCACTGGACGTATCTGCCCCTGCTCCCTCACACAGAACCAGCATCACGTATATTCATGCATTTATCATCACTCGCTATATGGATTTACCTGTGCCTCCTGCTTGCTCTCCTCTTGCACTTAACTCCCAGTGTGCTCTCATCCTGCTGTGCATGCACGTAGGGCCCCTTGCACACTCAGACAGCCTGCCTTAAACTAAGAGGCAGATAACTACACATGGCTTAAACCATCATAAACTTTTTCTCACTCCTCATCACTCTTCCCTCCCCTATAAGCGGTTTTCCTTCTCCCAGGCCCCACAGCCAGGTCTGCAATCCTCACCTGTACATCCCCCATTTACTCAGAGCATGCTGTGTGCACAAATCTCTCTTATCAGACACAAGTTTCCACTCCTTTCACCTTCTCTTCCAAGCCCTTGCAGGCAGGCACAGGCTGACAGGTACCTTTCTCACTTACACACCACTGTGTGTCGACCTACGCTGAGCTTCTCACCCCTTGTAACACGAACTGTCATTCCCATTCACTTCCACTTCGTGCCCTACAGCTCCCAACTCCACTTGCCTCCCCACACACTTCACACTTTACTTTTGACCTTAGTACAGCCATGTGGCTTATACGGCCCTCCAGGTAGTTTTCCCTCCCATTCCTTCTCCTCCCACTCCCTTATATCCTTAGTCATTTCTCCACTAGCACATTTGTTCCATTCCCTCTTGCTGCTTCACTTAGCCAGCACCTACCACAGAGACATAAACAATTTGCTACGTCTGTTGTAACAGAAAATTGCTGCCTTCTTTTTTTTTTTTTTCTCTGTGTGTGTGTATGTGTTCTTCTCCTCCCACAGTCTTCACATTATCCCTTACTTGCCATTCTCTGCTCAACTGCTTCCTTTGTAATATACTGCCTATTTTTTCCTTGTTACCCCACTTACCCAGCAAGGAGGCATTCTCTGTTCTTCTGATCACTACTACCCCTTTGCATTATTTCCTCTCCAACCTTACTAAGCAATACAAACCTAAATTTCCTCTTTACCCTCTGTTCTCTTGCCCTGTATCTCCTCTAAACCACGTCTTGCCTAGGCATCTTTACAGAAAACCTAGCCCTTCATTTCATCCTCATTCATGCATCCTTATTTTTTTCCTCATTTTTTCTGTATTTTTTCCCCATTTTCATGCTTCTCAACACCTGCCATGTCTTTCTATTCTTTTCACAGTTCACTGTCCCCAGGAATTCCACTATTTTGAATTCCCTCACAGCACCTTCCCAGGGCTTTTTACCCAGATGTGCCTCTCCCTTGCAATGATGCAGCACACTCCAACAGGCTTCCAACCTCCATTGAAATTTCTTTCACCAGCTACCCTCTCACATATTTGTGGGACCCTATACCCTTTTCCTCACCACACCCTGTCTCCATCCAGCTCATTTTTCCCCCTACATTCCTGTCCTCAGCACATTTCCATCACCATGCAAGCCTTTCCTTGTAAATACATGCTCATATCTATTTCTTGACAGAATCAAAGGTGTCTCCTTTTGACACCCCCCACAAGCATCATGTAGCTGATTATTTTCCATACCTTTCTTGAAATAGCCAATAGCTCACATTTTGATTCCTCCTCCGAACATCCTTTGTGCCCTGTACTTTCACCTTTCTCCCTCCACTCCCACTCCATACCCAACCTCCCTCTTGCAGACCGTAGCATCCCAGTCTGTACCTTTTCCCACCTCTCTCAAGTGTTACTTCCCTTCCTGAACTCCTAAACCTTTTTTTCCACCCACAAAGATCCTCTTTTTCCAGTTGACATGTAGCAGTTTCCCTTCTAAGCTGACCACCTTTGCATGGCCCACCTGCCCTTATCAGCCCAACGTAAAACAATGAATACACAGCACTTTATTCGTGGTGTATCACACTTGTCCTCCAGATTCCTGTCATATATGTTTATATGTAGCACTCCCATGAAAAAAAGAAATAAAAAAAACCAAACCACCCACAACAAAACAAACCAAACCAAACCTCTTAAACCTACATGTTTTGCACACCTCAACACGTAACACCCTTCTCCATAAAGCACTCTCCTCCTGGCTCTGCTGGTCCTTCCTCTTCTCCCCATGTTTTGGGCTCACCACCTGCAATCATGCCTAGTTTTCCTCCCCCCACCATGCTCACACACAGAGCTCCTGGTACTGACACGTGTATCCAAGAGCAGTCTTTTTACTACTAGCAGCTGGAACCACGCTGAACTCTCATCCATTCTGCTTTTGTTTGCCTTGCCACAAAGGAAAGCTTTTTTCTTCTTTTCTTATATTATTATTAGAGTTCCCTTTTTCTTACATCCCGTTTATAGGTGATTCTTGCACCACTCCTCCACTCAGAGGCTTGCACAGATCAGGTATTTCTGCGCCTGAGAATGTCTCTTCTATTTGTCTGGATATTGTCCTGAAGGCACAATGTAAAGGCAAAACTTTACATACCATTTGCACTCCTCATGCAACAAATCACACGAGCCTGAGAGCAAAGAGTGCTTTCTGAAAGGTTGTAGCTCATAACAATTGTCTGGACCATATAACACTCATCCCTGGCTATTTAAAAAGGGGGGAGGGGGGAGAAGCAACCCCCCTCACACACACAGAGTCATCTCTAAATAACTGGTTTTGCAATATAGGAACCAGAGAATGTGCACATAGCAGCCCTATTCAATCCAAAATATCCATCTCTCCAGATACTGCATATTTATAGTTCAAGAGATAGGACCAGCACAGAGCTTTCCCGTTTATTTTAATGAAGGATTAAGAACTGATCAGAAAAGTATCTAAACCATTCAAGGACTTTTTCCCCTCTTGGCTAAGAGCAGTTTGGTGTCTCCATAAGGACTCGCCAGTAACTGATGCTTTAAGCTGCATTTCAGCTGTTTAGATGAGAAACAGCTTTCTATTTTGCTCTCTCTATGTGCATCTATGTTGATTAGTTGTGTGCTGCATTCCTAGAAGGCACTGGAAACGCTGGAACCTGCAGAGTAAGAATAGTTTCCCTTCCATCCTAGCACGGGGTGAGGGTTTCTTTTCCACCTAGACACAGATGTGCAGGGAATCTTTTGATCTCCAGTTCCTCCCGGAGAATTTAGTGTTTGGGTTTGAGGAGAAGGAGGATTGATTCAAAGGTCATCAATAGGGTTTCCAGGGTCTGGCACACACGCTCCACTCCAGTGCAGCAAGTTACCTGAGACAGGCGAGGTCTAGAAATTGGGAATTTTGACTTTGCCTGTCATGGGCTCTAACTTTGCCGGAGGGCGAGCGCGCTACGTACGCCGAGGCTGGTTCTTGCAATCCACAGTCAAGATTTTCAACCCCTTTTGTTATAGCTGAACTTGCTGGCTTCCCTCTTAAAATAAAACGAAGGGTCTCCTTCACTTTTGCCTCTTAAATCAGAGTCCTTTAGCACCTCGTGTTTCTCCCCGGCTGTTTTCTCGCCTGGGACCCGAACAACAGCGTGAGGAGCAGGAGGAGAGGGGAACCTCAGGACTGAAGGAAACTAGAGGGCAAGTAGGGGTGGGGGGAAGGAGGAGGCACAATGGGAAAGGCAACATTTGGGAAAGATCTACTGCTTGCAAGACCCCCACCTCCTCCCCATTATACTTCTTTAAAGGAGCCCTCTCCCCCCCTCCCCTCCCCGCCCTCTTAGGACCCTATTAGAAAACGTCAAATTTCCCTTACCGTGGTAGGAGTAACCATGGCATCCGTGTGAATGTTTCCAGAAAAGTCGACATGAAGAGAAAGGTGGATGTAAATACGTTCATTCAAAGTCCCAAAGTTGGTCTGCTTGGGTTGTGCAGAGTTGCTCTATGGGAGAGGAGCCTTAAACTCTGAGTCCCGTGAACATAATCTGCTCGATTATAACAAACCAGCTCAGCCAGATGGCTCTGTGCTCCACGGATTAACCCCTTTATTGCCACACTCTGCTTTCCCTACCTACCATTTCTAATAACCTTGCCTGGCTGGGGAGATTCAGAGAATGAGGCATTTTTTTGGAAAATGACAAAACCATCATAAAGGTCATTTTCCCCCCAGCGTGCTCTAAAAAAATCATAGTGTGCCTATTTTCTTTCTTTTTTTTTT
>VXBA01003170.1:501911-550477 GCA_013399895.1 Serilophus lunatus
TTTTTTTTGGTTATTATTTGCAAATCTTAGAGAAATTTATTTCTCTGGTCAGCATTTCTGTCAATTAAGTCACTCACCATGACAAAGAAATAAGTGGTGAGAGATATATCCACTGTTAAGGACAGACCTTAGGATGGATTTGTTGTCCAGATATTCCTCCTGTTTTGACTTGCAGATTAGTCCATTAAGCAAAGGATGGTGAGTGCCAAAAACATGGAAAGTTCATCAGCAACCAGCAGCGACTGGTTTCCAAACTTTTTATTTAGAGTGATCGCTCATAGAGATGGCTGATAAATTTAGCTGCATGCCTCAAAGTCTCCCTCTAAATTTACATGCTTAAGTCATCTTTCTTTTCTGTTTGATTCGAGCGTAATTGAGCAAGTCATAACCATAAGAACATGGTTGTGCAAGATACGATACGCTTTAAAGCTTAAGAGCCACCAAATTGTTTCCTTCAAGAATACTTCCTTTGCTATCTCATGAAATTTTTGCTTTTGCTCTTTAACCGAGGAATTTCTCCTCTTTCCCCTCCCTGTGAAAGATAATCAGCCCTCTCATGCTGTCAAATCATTGTACCATCTTCCTCAAGACGTTTCACTCTACCTAAAGAGTCATCACCGTTTTATTGAAATATTTGCCACCGTGGATTGAAATATGGATGCTTTTTGTCGTTGTCCTTTATCTGAATTTTTTCAACCATAAAATTATCCTCTTTGGGGCACTCTACAATTTGTATCTGTCTCATAAATTTTGCCTGAGTCACTTGTTCCCTCTAACTGCCGAGACGGAAAAGGAAAGAGTCATCTTCCACGGTTCCTCCTAAGAATTTTCGACTCAAACTTGCTGCTCCGTCAATCAAAAAGCCCCTCAAACCTCGAATACCTCTAGAATCAATGAGTCTTGTGACTGAATACTGTTTCTACCCTATTTAGAGCCTTTTCAGATAAGAGGAGGGAGCTAGAATTAAATCTTGTGTGTCCCCCACCCAGCCCTGGTTGTGTCGTCAGACCTGAGAAATGCCTAAAATGTGACTCAGCTTTTAATCTCCTGAAGTGTAGACAAACAGTGCTAGGAATAGAAAAGCTTTTCTGTGGCTGGCGAACGTTCTTCTAGAGGTAGGCAAAGAGTTAAGCATCTGAAGGCAGCCTTAGCCTGGGAACTTTGCATTTGCAGCAAGTCCAGCAAAAAATAAAGGGAGCAAAAGAAGTCTAGAAGCAAATGTCCCAGCAGAAGGGCTGCCCACCTGAGACGGGAGGCAAATCTGTCAAATTTAGGCAGCTTGCACGAGTGCAGGAGTTTTGTCCTGGGTCTGTGGGCAATCAGGCTTGTAATTTGAGATGTGACACCTTAATCTTGCCAAATATGTGTACACTGCAAAAAGCATTATAAGACAGTGTCTTTTCACAGCTACAGAAGATGGAGACATGCTTGGTCCTTCAAGTCGTCCAGCCTTTCCTCTACAGATGTTTCTGTTGCTCTGAAGCTGTTTCTTTCTAGATATTTTTACATCTTTATCTGTTATTCTGGAGGTGGGGTGGGTTTTTTTGCTAACACTAAGCCTTAGCAGAAGTGGATTGCTTTTACACTTTAAAGGTGTTTCTGAATTTTTTATGAGAAGCGATTGAGCTCCCAAATGGTCACCTTATTTTATCTGTCGCCCTTGGATCTGAGGTTCTGACATGGCAATAAAAAAAAAAAATTGTTACTTTGAACAAGTCTCTGTTTTGCCTTGAAGAATCTGAAATATTGCTCAAAGCGTGCTGTAGAAAGTCATCTTTGAATTCTGGTGGTTTTAATTGGGATAATTACTAGACATTGATCTGATTAATTAGGCACTTGACCAGACTTCAAAACGTGTGATATCTTGTATACTTTGAAGACATGTGTTTTTCTCTACATTTTAACAGATACTACTGTGATTGCTTTTGATGATAAAAACTTGAATATTTATAGGAAGATGTGCATGTGAGCGTGCAAATGGATGAAAATTTTATGAGGTTTAATGCATGCCTTGGGTCGTTCTAAAAGCAGGGAGGTGTGTTTTAATGTTTAGCTTTTGCAACAGCACCACTTTGTGGTTGAAATCCCAAACAGATCCCGAAAGGGGGAATGACTGTAGGGACACCACATGAGTCTCAGCAAATTTGGTCAGTTCCCATGGTGGTTCTTATATCCATTGACTTACCTGTGATGGAAATACGTTCCTCCTGAGAGGGCAGTTTCGAAGTAAAGGCAAAGAAGCAGATTAGCTCTGAACATCTTGCCTAACTAAGATCATCAATACAGGAGGCTGTTCACCTTTCAAATGTCAAAATTACTTTTGTTCTAATTTCCAGAATTTCATAAAGGGTCTGACAACATCCCTAGAAGAGGTGGGGGCTTTTTTTTACTTTAAATATGCTGCAAATAATTTACTAAAAGTAAAAAGGAATCCCAGCACGGTTTTATTTGGTGAAAATGGTGGTGGAAAAGAAAAGGCTATTTTAGAAATTACTTACTTAAACATTATATCAATATTGTTTTAAGAATACAAATGAAGCCATTTCAGAGCTGAAAGAATTTTTGAAACCTCATGGCATTGGGCCATGGGAATTCCCATTAGGCCATGGGAATCTCAGGATGGATCAGTTTGAAAGGGACCACAGTGGGTCATCTGGTCCCACCTCCCTCCTCCAGCAGGGCCATCCCAGAGCACATGGCACAGGATGGTTCTGGAATATCTGCAATGAGGGAGACTCCACATCCTCTCTGGGCAATCTGTTCCAGTGCTGAGTCACTGCCCAGGGAAGAAGTTCTTCCTCATGTTCAGGTGGAACTTCCTGGGCATCAGTTTGTGCCTCTTGTCCCAATGCTGGGCCCCCCCGAGCAGAGCCTGGTCCATCCTCTGCCCCCTCCCTGCACACGCTGACACCCAGGGATGGGGTCCCCTCTCAGCCATCTCTTGAGCCATCATAGATGCTCACATTTGAGTTTTCCTGGTTCTCTTGCACTCAGGCTACACAGCTGAGAAATATTAAATAGAAATTCCAATCAAGATTCACAAGGAAATTCAAATTTGGTTATAATACATTTCGTGGAATAATAACCAGGAATACCAGGCACACCCAGAAAGCCATTACTGTTCAGACCTCTTCCTAAAAGCAAAACATTTTACAGGGTTACCTTTTGTGCAGTTCACTTACATACCTATTTCCTTGACAGAGAATTAGCAAAGCAAGATTGAATAGGATTTTAAAAGTAGCATTAATTAAAATAATATGTAACAGACTAAGTACAGCCACTTGTACTTTTTTTGTGAGAAATGTTTTACACACACAGAACATGGCACTCAACATTTTTAAGTGTTTTACAGATATTTTTCATTTTAAAGTTTAATGGAATGTACTCCTACACCAAAATAAAGCAACATATTAAGTAATTAAGAAGAGAGGACTTACACTTACAGCTATGATTTGGGAATAGATTTATGGATGATTAAAAAGCTCTCTGCTATACTAATGTGTTACATCATTTATCAGCTTAGCACATATTTTGGAATTATTTGTATTTTTTACTTACTTATTTTTTGCTTTCTGATTTTTTCAGAGGTGGTCTTTATTGCAGGAATAATCCAGAACTGCTGCAGCAAGACAAGGTTAGTTGATTATGGATAAAATTTTGGGAAAGAAAATCTATTCAATGTAACAATAAGAATAATTTTGAGGCCCCTACTCATTTATAGTAACCAAATTAGTTGAAGAGAACTTACACGACTATCTGAAAAAAAATGGTAAGAAAAATATTAAATTAAAGCTATATAAAGAAATTTGGTTTCAGTACTAATTCTGGAACCAAGAAAATGTTCCTTCAGTTTTTAATGATGGAGGAAGAGGGTATTTGGAGTCACAGCACCATTCTTTTGTGAGGAGCAAAAGTTCCACACTGGGACATATAAAGAGATTCATAAAGCTGTCTGCTAAGGTGTCAGCTGGGATGTAGGATCCAGTTCTGATCATGTTCAAGCCAACAGAGTAAAGAAAACTATTAAGATCCACAAGGCTGTATCTATTAGATATTCATATATTGTGTTTTGAGACTTCTTTATCACTGGGAGAATTCTCCCAGTAGGGAGGCAAACCTGCTTTTCTCTCCTGGACTGATGTTTTTATATTTTCCAGGCGCAGTGGAACTATGATATCTGAAGCAAGTTGAGAGAAGATGAAGGAAAAGAAGATGGCAAGTTTAACTTTTTCAAAATAAAAATAAGAGTATCTACCAGTTAGTCAAGCAGTTCTAAAGTGAAGGGTCTCAGATATGCCTGTCAGATCCAAGCAGGTAACCCAGCACTGCAATGAAAGTTCCATGAAATACATCTGACCATACTCCAGCCACAGGGAAACATGTCCTGATGTTTGTGTTTACAAGCCTAATCTTGGTGTCAAACATAAGTGTTCTCATTTGGCAGTACAAGAAGAAATAGAAAAGAGGGCAAAACAAAGGAAGGAATAGCAAAATAGTAAATAGTAAAATAGTAAAATTCTCTGTGGAAAGAGATGCTCCCCAGCCTTGCTCAGTCACTTGCAAGCAGCAACAAAAGTTGGTGTAATAATGGAAATACAACTGGGCAATGACATTTTTCATAAACTTATTTAGTTAAAGTTATTTTTGTTCTGAGGTTGTTTATCAAGACATTAAAAATGTCTTGATTCCAACTAAAGATGACAAGGTGTATTCAATAGCTGATTTCAGCTTTTGCAGTGAGTGGGACATTTCTCAGCACTGGCTGTAGTCCGTATTTGTGTGTTCTGACCTTACAAGGCAATTTTATTTGAATTAAAGCAATTTTTATTCAAACTTTTTATCTGATGGATGCTGATGCCCATTTGGCTGAGCTTCTACATTTTAATTCTCTAAAAGCTTAGTGTGAAATCACATCTGCTGGAGGAGGGGAAGGGCAGCAAACGTGGTATGGATCAACTTTCAGGCAGCCGAAAACTGAAAGTCCTGTTTGAGCTAATGCAGATGTACAGGCAGGGGGTTTAAAACAGCTCTAGGCCAAAATATGCTCTCTGTCAATCCTGGCCTATCTTTTTTTTTTATTTTAAATAAGGTATTTCCCAAGCCTAGTACACTCATGTAGCTTTCTAAACATTTTTTGAAAGTCTGTAGAAAAAATACATACAACGTATTTTTCTATAGTATTAAATATAAGCTCACTGTGCTTGTCTGTGAGCTGTTAGGAAGTCTCTGGATTGATTTGGGACTGTTTCAAGTGATGGTCCCCCCAGCAGCTTCCAGGCAGGTCTGGCAGCTGGACCATTCCAGGCCCATTCCCAGCAGTCAGTCTCTGTGCACCCACTCTCTTGTAGGCAAGGTATTTGTTGCTGCTCTGCATCCAGAGGGAGAAACACCCAGGAATACAGAGGATCAAGGATGCAAAACACAGTCAAAACCACTCCTTAAGAGCTGTGTGAACAGGCAGGAGAGGACACAAGTAAAAGAAGGAAGACACTTTTTATCCATTGCCACGTGTGTCTTTTAAACCAAGTAAACCTGCAGATGTTTTTCACCCAGAATCCATCCTTCCATACTTCTATTTGGAATGAAAAGTTCAGCCTGCAAAGAATCAAGGGGGATAAGGAAACAAGCAAAGGCACACAGAGGGTTTTAGAATTATAATTTCTTCACAGTCTGAAGACTTTATGGCTTTTGACCCCATTTCATATCGTGGGAGTAGGGGGTAAAAAAAGAAGCTGAATGGAAAAATCCAGAGTGTTCTTTTGATTGAATGACTACTGACAGTTGGGGCTGATTGTGCTTCAGGCTGTCCATGCCTGAAGTTAAGTCTGAGCTAAGTTCTTATTTTCTAAGTAACTCTTCTCCTTTCCCTCTGGGTCAGCTCATGCCAAATACTGTTCTGCTACATGGTCATGGCAAATCTCTGTTCCCAAACATCATCCATGTTTAACCCACGCCTACTCACAGGTTCTGCTGTCTGTCCCGTGTCTCATTCCAGTTCTGTGGCTGAGCCGTTCCTTTATCAAGCCCCACGAGGACCAGAATAGCAGCTGAGGTTACTGCCCTGCAAGGGAGGAAAATGAAGAAACCCTGTGTGGAGCAGAGGACACAGAGAGTGTTTATTGCAGGAAGATGGGCACAGTCACACAATTGCCCATGACTGGCAAAGCCTAATGCATGAGTCACACAAACTTGGGCACGCAAGCAACATTAGGAAACTTTCTGGGGCTTTACAACTCTTATGGCACGTATGTTCCCTCTAATGCACATGCTGTGTTTGATTTTCATCTTTAGTGATTAATCCAATGATTTTTTTTTCCTTGATGAGAAGTTCCTGCTGAAGGCAATTCCCCAGTTTGGCTTCTCTGAGCAGCCTGTAGGGCTTCTTCAAGACAGACTCTATCCTTTCAAGCTTTGCTTTTGACATAAAGCAAGACATCATTATGTTGACAGAACCACAGAATATGCTGAGCTGGAAGGGACCCACAAGGCTCATTGACTTGAAATGTATTTGTAGTTGCAATCTAAAGGTATTAAGGACAGGTTTTCAATGGCTTTTTTTCTTAGTCCAAGTATGCATCCTGGCTTTCCTTTAATTATTGTGGTCTCTGCCTAAGCATCATGAAGTGAATAAGATGAAATTTTGGTCATGAGAACAAATATACCTCTTTTGCACGGCTGCTTCTTCTGAAATTAGAGATTGTTCTTGCAGCGAGGCACGAGTCAGACCACAGCTGATAAAAACAAATATTTTGGCTCTCATCAACGCCAAATAAAGTAAAACTCCAAGAATCTCTTATTTCTTTATGGAAACATGACTGTTCTGAGCCAGGCTGAGAAAGTTAAACAAACAACAACCATTTAAGTCTGGCCAAACTCCACATCCTCAGTGAATAACTCATTTTCCTCATTGCACCTTGGTACCTTCCTTGTATCTTCTCTTAACCTTTTGCAGCCTTTCCCCTTCTTCTGTGCATGACTTCTAATTCTCAAATTATCTCAAGAAAAGAATGGATATTGTACTGTATCTAACAAAGCAACAGATCTGGGGTCTTACTGAGCAGGTGAGTAAATATCAGAAAATCCTAAAAATGCCCAGCTAGAACTAACACATTTCCTAGCGTGCAATGTAGTTCTAAGTCCTCCCCTCACACACAGGCTTTTGTCCTGTGATGTGATACCTACAGCAAGTCATAATTGTTTCACTTGGGAAAAAAATGACCATGCAACATGACTTACTTTGCACTGAGAGGAAAGCCACATGTCATTTCTGTTGCAGTCTCAAGTTCTTTAAGGCAATTTCCATGCTTCACTGTGTTTTTCCCAGGGATGATATCCTGAATCAGCTTAATAGAATGAAGAACATTCAAACTTATCCTTAGGTTGCTTATTAAAAGGCAGTAGACATGTCCTTGCTCACACATAAATGGCTTGTGCTATTAAAACACCACACACACTGCTGTGGAGCTTAATTAGGAATTAATGTTTGTGCCTTTTAGGGATGTACTGATTGATGGGGAGGCAGGAAAAGAGGGAGTGGTCAAAGGAAGATATAAAAACCATTTTAAGATTGGGGAGAGCATTTAAATGAATTTCTTAAGCAGCATGACAACACAGAGGTGTTGTCACTGCTCAGATATCTATTGGGGCTGTAGGGTCTTTCTTTTTAGGGTGTCTGTATGGTGCACTCTGTGCTTCTGAATTTCAGCTTGCACAGAATTGGTGCCTTGAGATGAAATTTCCTGGGCTTGTTTTCAGTTCATGGCTCTTTTTTATCTCCCAGCTCAGACAGGCTGGATATGCCAAGATGAGGTTGAAGCCAGGTGGGGGGGAGGTCGGGCTCTTCTTCCATGAAATAGCACAAGAGGAAATGGCCTCAACTGTGCCAGAGGCGGTTCAGCTTGGATCTCAGGAGGAATTTTTTCATGGAAGGGATTGCCAGGCAGTGGAAAGTGCTGCCCAGGGAGGTTTAGAGTTCCCAAACCTGAAGGTGTTCAAGGAATGACTGGATGTAGCACTCAGTGCACTGATCCGGTTGACAAGGTGGCGATGGGTCGCGGATTGGATTCCATGATCTTGGAGGCCTCTTCCAATCTATTCGTTGATGATTCTGTGACTCTGAAATTCTTTCTATAGTGCTGATCTATCACTGTAATTGTCTCATGTGCAGGCCACTGTCACTAACCCCTATTTACAGACAATTTCACCTCCTTTTCCTTTGCACATGTGGCATTTTATGTACAATGCAAGTTTTGTGGTCCTACCAAGGGCTCAACACATCATCTACCCATTTATAAGAACAATTCTGAGATTCGAGTGAAAAAAAGTGAAGCAGAGTTAATAGTGTGTAGGAAGTGGAAGGCAAACAAGAAGACAAGCAAGTGGATGGAATAGTTGGTTGGAAAAGTAAATAATATTGGGAAGAACAGGAATAACTGCAGTCAGAGGAATTTGGAGAAACAAAGATAGCACTTCGTGCACGCTGAGGCTACAAAATCATGTCAACATGCTGAGGAAGGTGATAAGACATGACTTTACTTATACAATGGCCTGAGGCACAATCACTTTTGCAATTATTTACACTCCTGCCTACTCAGACCAGTGTTTAAAAGCTCCAATTGAATAGTCATCTTTTCTGCTCAAAAATGCACCCAAAGTCTGGCTCTGACATGAAAATACAGTCTCTTGCTACTAGTCCCAGATTATGATGAACAGTTGGTGCTGGTAGTGAATGTTTCCAAGATTATAATTGAGATGTTTGCACTGCCACTGTATTAAAAAAAAAAAAAAAACCAAAAACAAAAACAAAACAACAAAAGTCCAGTTTTCTTTCTGTGAAACAAATAAAAATATTTTAATGATATTTTGCATGAGAAAAAAATTTGTATTATTGAAAGGTTACTTTGATTTTGAAGATTTTGTGCTCAAAAAGATCCAGTTTTCAAAGTCCACTTAAAAACTTTAAAGTTACCTGTAAGATGAGACTGGAGCAAACACTTTAAAAGTGTTCAGTCAGTATTTTAATCTAAGAGATTAGAAAACTTAAATGAGAATGACACACTACTGTAATGCTTACCTTATAGTTGTGTGTTTATTGCAAAACTTGCATTTTGATGAGTAGATTTCCACCCATTGAGCTGTTAACACCCTTAGATGACTCTGTTCTGGCCCAGTGCAGTACAAATGATGCAGGAAATCTGATCCTGAGTATTTTGCTAATCGCTTCTCCCAAATTGCATTTGGGGTTTGCTGACTCACAGGACTGCTCTGACCTTTCCTCCTTGTAAGAGTGCAGAAGGGTGAGGACAAGGGTCCTTCTGGACACTCCAAATCTAAGATTTAAAGAAAATGTCCACTTTGCAACTTTCCAGGCACTGATTAAGCTCAAGACCTCCTGCATTATGGATGGATATGACTGAGACAACACAGAAAATATTTAATGATCACAAGAAACTGAAATTATGCACAAATGGTCCATCCTTGTTTTGCTGTGAGGAGCCAAAATCATCTCTTTTTTTTGATTTATTTTTTTGTAATTCCCCTGTGCCTGCCAATGTCACACACAGGGCAGGCAAGACTAACATTTGGTATCAGGGGTTAACATAACAAGAGTGGAAAAACACACTTCAGCCCCCAGGGAAGTGGATAAACACTGTGATCCCTCTCTGGCTGCTCTGCTGAGAAATGCTTTTGCTTTTGGTCTGGGTTGTTGGAACAAAGACAGAGGAAGAGACCTTTTTCTTCCACTAGATATGATTAGGGAAGTCTTCTGGCTTCATGAGCATGGAGGAGGTTCTACCGATCCTTTAACTGCTTTGTGAACAGCAGGAGGTAAAATGATCCCTTTATCAGGTTTTAGGCAGTTCAGAGAATCTCTTTATGCTTCAAGTCAAAGAGTTTAAAACCCACTGAGAATAGAATAGTTGTTTTACACTCAGCTGAAAAAAATCAATAAAACTGGTGAATCCAATGTAATTTCTTGCTCATGTGATATCTCCTCTTCATTACCTGAGTGATATAGAAGAGACTGCAGCATAAATTGGTCTCCTGCTTGTAATTACTTCTCTGAATTTCTATGAAAACCACTGGATTTCTTTTCAGGAAGAAAAGAAGCTTTTTGGTTGTTCACTGAAGGGGGAAAAATAGGAAAAAATAAGATTTTTATTAAAAGAAAAAAGCTATATATATGTTACGTTAAAATATAAAATATATTCTAGGCAGAATTATTTCTTCTGTGTTAGTTCCACACTAATCAGGCTCTCCTTTTCTCCCTTTCTCCTACAAGCTGCAGTTCAGGTTATCTCATAATACCAAACTCATTGCACAACTGATCACATTTAACCTCAAGGTCTAAAAAAATGTCAGTCACAGATATCAGGGCTAAAGTGTACCTCAGCTCAATTTTGAACAGTCCTAAAAGCATAATAAATGTTAATTATCTGCCTCTAGATTCTAGTTATGTGTATGAGACCATAAGTAGTGTTTTTTACATCTGAAAAAATGTAAAGTAAATCCACAGTATCACAGCGGAAGAGATCTTAAAGATCATCAAGTCCAACCCCTTTAACAGCAACTTTATAAAGTCATATATTCTCTTAAAATGTTATAAATGATGACAATTCTGATACATTTCTCCATATATTACTATTTATATCCCTTTTTTAGCAGCAGTTCCAAAATTTAAGGAGTTTTATATTCAAAGCATTTTCACTTTCTAAATAGTGTTGATAAATTTACAAGTTAAATCTTAGTATTTGTCTTTTTTGTCCTGGCTTAAAGTTTAATTTCATTTATTTTTTTCCCTTAGCCCACGGATTTTTGCATTCCATTCATTTAAACCTTTTCCTTCTTCTAGAGGGTTTTTTTACCCCCTATCTGCTTAAATCAAAATGACAAACCCTCAAGAGAGTGCTTGGAGACAGAAGATGCTTTAGAAGGGTGCTAAGCTGTGTTAGACCAAGAGCAGGCGTAGGCAGCTGCTTCTTTTGCTTCAGTGGATCTACATGGATTTATAACATTCAAATTTACACCTTTTTGTTTGTGTTCCCTGAATAAACAACTGTCTAATCTTTTCCCTCCCCAAATGCAATGGTTAAATTTGAAAAAGAAACTTTCTCTGGGTGGAGCATGGAATTGAAGAAGCTGTGGATCCAATGAAAGGTGTATTGATTTATTGCAGGTGAGGATCTTTGCCTCTAAACTCCTCTTCATTATTATGCCCATGTCTTCTGCTTGTGATGATCAGTGTAGCATTTAATTAGCTCTGCGATTTCAAAGGTTTACTTCCATTTCTGTTACATCTTTCAGTGATAAAGAACTTAAATGTTTTAAAATGTCAATTTTTCCTACTTATAGGCAGCTTATACACATCCATACCTCTCTCATTTGACATTAAAGCAAAAATATATATATACACAGGTATTAAAGGTAATTGTTCTTAATTCCATCTAGTTATTCTGTCCATACTATTTGTATTCCTGACTCTTCCCTCCGCAGCACTGTGTCTCAAGTTCACCCACCAATACTGCAAGGAAATAGAATTATTCCAATTTCAAAAGTGAAGGCACAGTCGAACAAGCTACAGTACATTAATCAGTGATAAAATTAAATTAGTGGCTAAGAGGAGCTGGAAAGCACTATGGAATGAGCAAAGGAAGGAGATAACACCGAATATTTGGTTTCTGCTGCCGTTGGGGATGGTGCCAAAGCTCTCAAAACATTCCCGCTGGTTTCCTGCGGCATCTCTGAATTGCACCCAGTACCAGAGACAAGCGTAATCTGCCTCCTGAGCGAACTAAAAAGGAACAAAACACCCTTGGCTGGCTGGGAGCTGGCAGGAGTCCCGCTCATTGACTGCTGCCTCCGTTCATCCCCAGCTTTCCATGAGCAGGTTTGATTCCGAAGGCGCGTTCCGCTGTTGTTGTTGGCACAGGGGCCGGAGCTGGAGCAGGCGAGTGGTTTGTGTAATCACCACTCCAGCTCTCCAGCCTCGTATCAGTTTCCCATAAACAAACCACAGGCCCGGGCCCTCCGTGGGGGTCACTCCGTTCAGCTGCTGCTCTGGCCGTGGAAAGGTCCCTTGCAACGTGTAAATCAGTAACAGGCCCAGTTAAACCGCTGGGTTTGTGCTAGTGAAATCACAAACAAGATCTTTAATCTTCACAGCAGGACTCAGTGTCTCAGCTCCCACGGTAGCTAAAGTCAATCAAAGATTAAAACCCAGGATACAGCCAAAAACAGTGTCTGGATTTTCATCAGCGTAATCAGGAAGGGAGCTCAACCCTCCTTGGAAGGATTTAAAAGGGGTGTATGACAGTCTAAGGTTAAAGATAGTGTAGGAACAAAGCAATGGTGTGGGAAATGGACTCAGAGGTTTAAATTAGATATTAAAAAAAGGTTCTTCCCCCAGAGGATGGTTGGCACTGAACAGACTCCTCAGGGCACTGTGCACATCAGCAAGGCTAACAGAGCTCAAGAAGCATTTGAATGGTACTCTCAGGCACATGGTGGGGGTCTTGGGGTGTCCTGTGCAGGGCCAGAAGCTGGACTCAGTGATCCTTTTGGATCCCTTCCAACTCAGCATATCTGTGATTCTCCTCTCTATGGAAGCTCCAAGCAACCTGGTCCTCTCACTTGCAAGGAAAAGGCAAGACCCAGCCCCCCACCTGTAGTGTCCCTAATCCTGGCACCTTGCTGTGTTTGACAGGACAAGAGAGCATGGCCTCAAGCTACACCAGAGGAGGCTCAGACTGGACATCAAAAGGAATTTCTTCATGGAAAGTGTTGTTAAACACTGGAAGGGGCTGCCCAGGGAGGTGACGGAGTCGCCATCCGTGGAGGTTTTTAAGGAAAGACTGGACATGGCATCCAGCTCTGGGCTGGATGACAAAAGGGTGATCAGTCATAGGTTGGATTTGATGATCGTGGAGGTCTTTCCCAATCCAAGTGTTCCTCTGCTTCCCTGTGATTCTGTGTTTGAGGGTGATTCTCCAACAATTTTTTCCTTTGGAAAGAAGGAAAAGCCAAATTAGTGTTTAAAGAAGACTTTTTATCTCTAAGCAAAGACTGTTAACTGACAATATATACTTTTGCAAATTTTATTCCTTGATCTCTAGTCATGACCAAGGAAAGTTTGAAAGACAGCACTCTGAGGTTGTTCATGGTCAGCCTCTGGTGCATATGTGGGTCTCCAAATGTTGACTTGTGTTATTCTGCCTACCAGCTCTAAAGCCAATCTTTAATTCCTTTTTTTTTTTTTTTTATTTTCTAATTCCTAAAAACCCCAGCAAATAAATAACTTTCTTCATGCAAATATAATAATTAGTAATTTTACTGCATATAAATATTAATTATCATTAAATTCACATATTTGTAAACTTATTAAACCCAATGCAAGATGCTGAAACTGCCTAATGAAATGGGTGTTGTTTCTCTATGTATGAAAGAAACTTTGATCCCATAACTGTTTACTTTCAAGTAGGAATTTATAACATCATTGCCAAAACTTACACTGTCAAAATATGATTAACATTTGAATTTTTATAATTAAAAGGCAATTTACTGGTGACTGTCTTTAAGGCTACAGCAGGAATGTAATCAAAACAATTAAATTATGCAATGCAGTCTACTGTCCATTAGTTAGGGAACCCTTCTTTAATTCCTGATCTTGCAGCACAGCCAAAGGAAAATATTAAATATTGAATATTTTATAAAAAATGTTTAAAATCCTCCTTAAGTTGTAAACTGAGTTCAAATTCATGTTTTTAAGAGCATGTTTTTAGCATTTGTCTCTTAGTTCTTGGGACAGGTTTGGGTTTTTTCCCCACTCCAGTACTATAGAAAGTTACTTAAATTAATTGTGAATGTGGACATTCTCAAATTTATCTTCTTACTGTAACAGACCCTTAGAATGTGGAAAGTGAAGTCATGGAAATCAGCAGTGTCAGTAATTTTTTTACAGAAAAAATGTAGTATCTCCCTGTTCTGAATTTGCAGAAGATGTTCCTTTTGTGTCTTCTTTCCTTTTATTCTCTCTCTCACACACAAAGCCTTGGCTCCAATGATTTTGAAAAAAAACCAACAACAAAAAAGAAAATATTTGAAGACCAAAGTCAAGATGCAGATCTGAGTCTTTCTGGTTTTAGAAACTCATAAAAAGTAAATTAAATTTTGTGATGTCCAACCCTGGAATCGTTATAAGGTTGATCTCATCCAAAAAAAAAGACTTGATTTTAAAAGATATTTAATTATATTCTTCTAAGGACATGAGTTTCCATCAGTTATAAAATGGGCTATACTTTCATTCCCATTAAACTACCAGTGCATGATGGTTAACTGGATTTCTATATAATGTTTCCATGGATATTTGTGTTACTGCACAAGTCTGGAGATGTTCTTATGAACAGAGATATCTCAGAAAGACTTTCTGAAATACATTGTACCCAGATCAAACTTCGGGCTTCCATCCTGTTGGCTCAAATTTGGTCCTTTTCAGATTTGTAATCACCTCTGCAAGGCTGGATCCTTAGACACCTTCTAATTATGAGCTGCAGTGATGAGCACACTTGGCAGCATCCAGGTTGTGAAAGAAACGTGACATTAAAATTCCCCACGCTGGATTGCTTTGTCTTGTTCAGCAGCCAGCCACGAGAACGTTTCATTTCACATTAATGTGCAAAGGGAAGATGGAGGAGGGGGGAGGTGTTTCCATGGCAATTTTTTTCCGTGGGGCTGAGAAACGGGATACAGGAATGAAGATTAAAGCTGAGACTCCAGAGCTGGAGAGGGAGCTGAGGGCCAGCCCAGGGATGACACGCTTAATGTGAGGCATTCTTCTCACTGGAAAGTCTTTGGCACACATTCCAGAAAGGCTCGAGCTGGCATTGTGACTTGGAAATATCACAGCCCCTCACACTTGGAGAGGGCACTTAAGTCGACACGCTGGCCCCCTGCCAGCAATATTACAGCATATTAGTAAAAAGACAAGGCTTTCCTTTCTAAGAAGCAATTGTAATTTTTGTAATTCTAGATGTAGCCAAAAATGGGCACAAAGTTGCACTGTATAGCTGCAGTCCTTTATGACTCAGTTTTTCATGCTATGTCAAAACAGTGGGACAGACTGCTGTCAGAACATGCCAGACTTTTTATCCAAGTCTCCCTATTTCTCTTGTCATAACATCCTGGACTGGTGGAGATGCTTGCAAGCCATTGCCAGCTGAATCTCTTCTGTTGCTCTCACCTCCCCTCCACCCAGGAGTCCCCCAGAAAGCCTCCAGGTATCCACCTTTTCCCTTCCATCTCTGCCACTGCCACAACATTAACTCCCACGACTAATTTTTGCCGATGTGTGAGGCGGTCTCAGGGAGCCCAGAAATTTATGCTTGGTGATTTCCTCTGCTTTCTAATTAGACCTCCATTCATTAAATAAATCATACACGTGTGCTGCTTGCTGGGTTAGGAGAAGCAAAGCAGGTACATGGGAAGCTTACAGCTCTCCCTCACCTGCTCCCACTGCAGTGTCCCAGTCAGGGATTTGCTCTGAGGGGAACTGCTCCAACAATTCAATGTGAGATGCCAGCCTCACAGACACATTACTGATGTGATGCTTCCATGTGTAAAACACTTCCATTGAACTGCTGTTGGTTTAAGTACTCACAGTGCCAAAGACAAGGTCATCACCTCACTGTAGAAATTATTTTTCCAAACGTGAGTAAACAGAAGGGACAGTGTTTACCTTTTGGTGCAAAGCCCACTTGGAGAAGAAATGGCAGTATATAGGAGAAAGAAAAGAGCAGAGTGTTCTTGTGCATACACTGTGCTCTAAATGTATATTTATTTAGATAAATGTTTAAACAGTGGCAGGGATATTATCAATAATATAATTGCTATTTCTGAGCCTATCTGTTGAAAGCTAACGCTTTACTTAGGTCCTAGTCATATCTGAATAACATCACTAGCCGTTTGGACAGTGTCCAATTATTCCTTGGACCAAGAAGGAGTTCAGTCACTCTAAACTGAAAAATATTAAAGCATCATTTCATTGGGAGCCTGTAGACCCCACTGACTGTGCATTCTGAATTTTCACAGCTGTCAGTGGGACTGGGCTTTGGTGAACAGAATATTCTTGGTTTAGTAACTTGGCCAAGCAGTGACACCAGGACAGTGCTGTTTCTGATTACCCCGAAACCATCCCTGATACAGGAAGGGCTCACAGGATTAAGAATAATCTGAGAGTTATGACAACAGAAAGCCCCTGCCAAACCCCTTGAGGCATTGTACAGTCTAGTTAGAAAGAAACTAAAAGAGAGTCAAAACCACTTCATAACAAGCTCTTAAATCAAGCTGATAAAAGCAATTAAGAAAACACCAGGAAGAGAGAAGAGTGATTAAACTAGGAGAAAACATTGGCACAAGAACAAATGGGTACAACTTAGACAGGAATATATTTAGGCTGGAAATTTGATAAGAATTCTTAAGTTTTCAAGGACTGAGGTTCTTGCAACAGCTGTTCAACAGGAGCAAGGGAGAGGTGAGGCAATAATCTGAGGAGTTTTTAAGGTAGAATTCCATGGATTTCTAACAGGGATGGTACGATGTTCTCAGAAAATGCAACACTTAGGGGGGGAATAAAACCCCATCAGATAAAAAATTAGTTCAGAAGAAATTACTGAGAGTATAAGTGTATATAAGTATCTACAAGGAGGAGACAGAGGATGGACCAGGATCTGCTTGGGGAACAAGAGACACAAACTGATGCCAAGGAAGTCCCGCTTGATCATGAGGAAGACCTTCTTTCCTGTGCAGTGACTGAACACTGAACAGATTGTCCAGAGAGGGTTTGGAGTCTCCCTCACTGGAGATATTCCAGAACCATCTGGACACAATCCTGTGCCATGTGCTCTGGGGTGGCCCTGCTTGAGCAGGAGGGTAGGACCAAATGACCCACTGTGGTCCCATCCAACCTTTCCTATCCTGTGATTTCTGTGGGATGGAGCATTTGTGCCAGGCAGGTATAAATGCTACTGGAAGAATTGCTTAGTAAAGATACCAATGCAGACCGAATCTGCCATTATCCCTGTAGTTTGTCCCAGTTTATTCAAAACTGTTCGTATCTAGGAAGGTTAACCCCCTTGAATTGCATCCTTGTAAAGTTCAGAGGGACAACCCAGTCTGTCAAGCACCACCATTCTCTTTACTTAGCTGCAAATCCACCTACTTTGATTTAATTGTTGCTCTGTGCGTCTCACTTCCCTCCCACATCACTCTCCAGAGTTCCTCTTTTCAGCTCCTTCATCTGAACCATTTTATCTCTGTTGAAGGTCTCCTCTGAGAGATTCTTTTATTAATATTGCTTAGTCTGCTAATTGCCCAGGAGGATCATCTATCTTCTTCTGTTGGTGTGTTCAATTAGCCTGAATCTTAAGAACACATTTTTTCCCTCATTACCCATCCTCCTTTCTCCTTCTGTTCTCTTCTCCTCCCCTCTACCCTGTGTCATCTTTCAGGAAGCAATATATTGTGCCCTCCATTTACATCCCTGGCTTTCAGCCCATTTTGAAACTGAAATCCCCATTAGCAATAGAGACACAAATGATTAAACAAATCTTAGAACAGGAACAGGGTGTAGGAAAGTAATTAAATACTCTATAAACGCTGTAAAGCTGTAATGAAACTGCCATACCATCAAGCTAGGGGCTCATGGAAGGTGCTGTCCAGGGAAGAGTCCAATCCTGGCATTTAGCCACAGGGAGGAATTCCTACTGGCTTCAGTATTTTTGTCTGAAGTTTCTCTTCTTAATTAAATGATAGATTGTTGCAGATTTGTTTGATCAGAGAGATGGAGCAGCTCTGCTGTGAGGAAAGGCACAGGTTGTCCAGCGTGGAGAAGAGAAGGCTTTGGGGTGACCTGAATGTTGCCTTGCAGTGCCTGAAGAGAGCCCACAGGGAAGATGGAGAGAGACCATTGACAAGGGCCTGGAGTGACAGAACAAGGGGGAATGGCTTCACACTGAGAGAGAGAAGATTTAGGTTGGATATTAGGAAGAAATTCTCCCCTGTGAGGGTGGTGAGGCCCTGGCACAGGTTGCACAGAGAAGCTGTGCCTTCCTCATCCCTGGAAGTGTCCAAGGCCAGGCTGGATGGGGCTCTGAGCAACCTGGGATAGTGGAAGGTGTCCCTGTCCATTGCAGGGGGGTTGGAATGAGATGATCTTTAATGTCCTTTCCAGCCAGGCTATTGTATGATTCTATGTTTGTAAGAAAATGACCCCAAAAGATTGAGAAAGAAGTATTTATCTAAAGTGTATCTCTGGAAGACTTTGGCTATCTCTGTATAACAGTGTCAATGCAATAGAAAACCTAACTGATTTCTGCTTCTGTGGAATGCTCCTTCCATTCCATAACTTCCTGAATTGTGCTTCGTTCCCTGTTTGGCAAATTCTGTTTTCAGGCAGACATTCCCCCTGCTTTACTCAACTCTTAAGCTCTGTGCCTCTGCACTCTGTGTCAGTTCCTCCAGCCCCTGGATCAACGCTGGGTGTTTTCCCTGTGAACTCCATCCAATTTATCTCTGGTACATTTGTACACTGAGGTTCCAGCAACCAACAAAGGCACCTATCTGCAGCTTTGTAAACATATTTCTAAATGCTGTGCAGCTGCAATACATTAAGAAATGAGATTGAAATGACTAAGGATTGCTACAAGTAATGGTATCTTGCCTTACGTGCAGGATGTTTAAAACTTTCCTGTCCCATACAAACACTCAGGGCTTAATTTTGCTCCCTAAAGTAATTCTCTCTTCTCTCAAACCCTTTAGATGTACTTGTATTAGTAAAGATAAATCACTGTGTAAGTGCTCACAAGGCTTTTTACCGTTCCATGTATGAATGGAATTTATCTGCTTGATATGGCATGTTATGGGATTATTTTTTTTCTTCCACAAACAGAAAGAATAAATGTTAATGGAAATGACATTCCCTGAATAATCAACACAGTCTTGTAAATAGTTCATATAGTTATAAATAATTCAAAGACTTAAAAACTGTTAAATTTCTCTTTCTTTTTCTGCATTGCTTCTTGGTGTGTTTTTATTTTCCTGTGACTTCCAATTGTATTTTGAGCCCTTTTCAAAGGAACTTGGTTTGGCTTGAAAGCCGAATTGGTATTTATACAATATTCGATTGCCTTATTTCTTGTTCCTAACTCCTTTGGCCAGGTGTAACTCACCCTGACTTCAGAGGTCATCTGGGGAATTGCTGCCCAACCACGTCATATCACCTAGAATGTGACATGCAACCAAATTCCTCACATGCCTGTGCTCTCCCTCAAACATCTCCTTTCTTTCTGGCATAGCTGCAAGATGCTGGTTTTATGCCAGCAAATATTCCCAGTACTAACATGGGTCTTGTTCCAAAGGTTTTTTACAATGCTATGAGCATCAAATGGCCTGAATCAGTCATGGTATCTTTCATTCGTTTATTTATTTTTATTTTTAAAAGCTTCTTAATTTTTCTTCCAGTTTGCACGTGGAGTTCTGCATCTGCAGCCGCTTGGAACAGTGTTTGTGCAGGCACATAATGAACCTGCTGAAAATCTTCCTGAGATCCCAGTTTGTCAGGAAACACAGTTCTAGTTCTGTTGAGGATGGATTTTTTTCCCCCTTGTTTTTTTTTTTTTTATGATTCAATTTTTCATCCCAATTGCAATGCCCAGGGAGAAGAGGTCACTGTTCTCTGCAGTAACCTTTTAACACTGGATGGCTGCTGCCACAATTACCTTTATGCCTCACTAAAATGAACACTTCCAGCTCTTTTGACCTTTTCACACTGGTCATATCCTTTAATCTTTACTCTGGACTTTCTTCAGTGGCCCCTCATTTGTCATAAGCATGAAATGGTTATTTTTACCCACGTGCAACTAAAAGCAAAAAGAAAGGAGCAGATGAGTAACAAATCAATGCATCAGTGAATTGAATCTCCTTCCCTGGCATTCTGGCAGAGCAGAAAACCTAGGAAAATAAAATTATGGAGGCCTGACTTTTACTTGAACCCATCCTGCCACATGGCTCTTTGCATACTGAGAGACTTTGTGTAGAGGAACAACATGATCCAAGTTTCCAGAAGTGCTAAGAAATAAGCACCAAAAAGCGGTATAATTTTCACTCACAGAGTTATTGCCTTTGTGGAGTTCAGAAGGCAGCAGGGAGTAGAAGGATGGTTTCTTGTTTCCCTCTCTTGCCTGTGGCAAAACATTCCTCTATTAATTCATTGCTGTTTATAAAGTGGTTTGACTTCCTCGGATGAAAGGCATGACATAAGTGCTTGGTATTAGATGATTATTATTTTTTTATTCCTTACTATTTTTCAAGACGAGGGCCTATTGCAGGCCTCATAAAGTTTAGCATTTCAGCCTTTCTACTTAGAATTAAAAAAAAAAAGAAAGAAAAAATGTTCAATCTCTGTGCAACAGATTTACCTACTGTTTAGTCCTCAGAAAATTTATATTTAAGGGAAAAAGTAGAAAAAAACCCAAAGAGATCTCTCAATGGGGAAAAATGAGACATTTTTAAGGAAAAGGTCACTGCTTGTCAAATTTTTCACTGCTCTAAATTGATACAGTCCCACTGATTTCGTTTGGGTAGCCTATGGTTAATATTGGCACATTCAAGCTCCAAGTTAATAAGCCTTTCCATGGTATTCTCAATAAACCTTTATTTGTGGCCTTGAAGGCTATTGTGTATGTAACACAGACAGGCAATCAAAAACTGGTGATGTGCAGGAATACAGTTACAGTTATGTGAACACATTAAAAAAGTCTGGGCCAGCACCTTGGTTCTTGTAATGAACTTTGCTGTTGGAACTCAGTAAGGTTATGCTGACCTACATCAAGTGAGTTTATAAAGCTGTCAATGTTAGAAACTTGGCTTAGGCACCAAATTCAAACAGAAATGAAAAAAATAAGGAATCAGAGAAGTGATTAAAGTATATCATTGCTCCAGACTTCAGGAGCATTCTGTCTCCTCCAGCTAGCAGAACTGTTACCATTCAACTGGCCCTTTTTAAATTATTGAAGCAATTTTTCCCCTCGGGTGTATTATACTTGTTATGATTGACATGGAGATATCCTTATGGTCTTAAACCACTGAATTGATGTTTAGTGCTGTGGTCACAGAATCCCAGAAAGGGACCACAGTGGATCATCTGGTCCCACCTCCCTGCTCCAGCAGGGCCACCCCCGAGCACAGCACAGGATTGTGTCCAGACGGTTCGGGAATGTCTCCAGTGAGGGAATCTCCACACCTTCTCTGGGCAACCTGTTTCAGTGTTCAGTCACTGCAGAGGAATGAAGTTCTTCCTCATGTTCAGGTGGAATTTCCTGGGGATCAGTTCCTGCCCATTGCCTCTGGAACCCCTGTCAAACATGCATTTTGCTGAATTTTTCATATACAGCTAGAGAAACTCATTTTCTCTTCAGGCAGAATGTGCTTCTATTGGAGGACATCAGTGGCATTTTTTCCCACTGGCTTCTGAACCAGAATCCAGACTCTGAACTTTGGAGAAGAGTCATCTTACTGGACATATGAAGCACTGTCAGTCCTATTTTTTTGGCAATGCCTAAGATTATTTTACATTCTCCAGGGAAAACTGCAGTCAGCTTTGTCTGAGGAAGCTGCAAGGGAACGCTAGTCTTAGAAACCTTTCTTTCCAGGCAAACTTTCTAGGTAAGGTTTGCACCTCTTCTGAGTTGCCAAAACCAAGCACAGGGTAAACTGAGCTCATAAAAAGACAGATATACTGGTTTATAGAAACACCCTCTCACAAAGATTGCCTGACTTTGGAGTGTCCCAAGGGCCATTCTGAACACACACAAGTACCGGGGCAGCCAGAGGAAACACTAAGGGCTTCCGATTTTTCTGGAAAAGGAAGCATGGACCAGTCAATCTGTGGTGGAGTGTGCCAGATCCAATCTGCAGTTTGAGTAGAACCATAGAATCATTACATTATGTAATTATATGATTATATATGGCCTGGTTTGGAAGGGACCTTAAAACCCCTCTAGTTCCAACCTTCTGCCATGGGTAGGAAGACCTTCCACTGGACCAGATTGCTCAGAACTGCGACCAAACTGGCCTTGAGCAATTCCAGGGTGTGCCCTTTATGTCAAAGTTTTGGCAGTTTAGGCCTAGTCCTTCGTTGAAAGGCCAGTTTCACGTCTTAAAATGGATTGAGAAACAATTTCCTTTTTATGGTATCTTTGATATTTTCTGGAACTCTGCAGTATTTCAAAATATTAAAAAGCTCTTCTTTGGGATCTGGATTCGTCCCCTCTCCCTCTCTGCCTCGCACTACTTGTTGGAGTGAGCAGATTATTTTGCCATGAGTAAGATGTTTGGGTTCTTTTTTGATACAATGTGTATGAGTGTCCTGTTTAATTCACCCAATAAACACTCTGGCCCCAAAATTCTTCTTTTGGCTCTATATACTCCCATGCACAGCCCCAGGAAAGTCTTCCTCGCATCATTCCCATATCTTCCACTCAATTGAATGGAAATGCCTCTTGCCAATGGTCTTTCCAAATTCTCAAATCTTAACAACATTTCCTGCAGTAACTGTACTTAGTTCTTAAACAGTCAGAATTTTATAATCCTGAATCGCTAGGCAATATTTTTTTCCCAGATTTTTCCACTCCTCTGAGAACCAGAAATCTCAGTTCTGTATTCTCAATGTTCTTGTAGTTGTCAGAGTAAAAATTTGTGAGGTTGTGTACAGTGTTGTAGCCAAAGTTTTCTTTTCACACAACGAATTCAAAATTAGTTACGCTTAAATTGCAAATAGAAATTTTCCAAGAAGAGACCTAATCCTAAACAGTTTCTTCCCCAGGAATAAGTGAAAACATGAAAACAAGAGTTTGTAACAAAAGAAGGAGTTTTAATCTTTTAACTCAGTTCAATGTAAATCAATAGCCAGTCTTGGATGAACAGGCAGACACAGAATAATGCATTATAATACAAGAGGTCGGTCATTGCACACAGAGACCTGACTTTGTTTTAAATCCGATTTAGTGCCACTGAAATTAATCCAAAGCCTACACTATGCTACAGACAACGACCAGTGCTCAAAATTCCCAAAGTTAAAAACCTCACCCCATCGTGCAAGTTTATCTGAATTATTTTAATCTCATGAAGTACAGTTGTTGTTTCTTGGTTATATCTATAAGCAGGAACTTGGAAATGCTGTATTGAAACTCAGAATAAAAATCTTAGACAAGAGAACAGTATGAAAGAAGGCAATTACACAGAGTCAGTGTGAATGATTGAATATTTGAATGAGAGGGACTATTAACATTTTTGGCATGGCTGAGAAGGAAGGCAATACTCAGAAGTGTTTGGGAGCGTGAACACATTAGTTAGTAGCATTGCTTCCTTGTGGAACCAACCCTTTATTTCCTGAGTGATGTTTTCTCTTGCACTATTTAAAGAAACAATAGATAAGGGAAGGGCTGTATTTACATAGTGTAATCCTGTCCATAATTTGACCTCCTCAAATAATCAGGACGTCAGTAAGAGCACTGGTGAAATCTGGAAAAATGTTTCAAATTATGTAAATTTTGACTAATTTTTCAAGTTCAGAAAAATCAATGGGAGAAACTATTTTTAATGAATTACAGAATTGCTTTATTTTGTATTTTATTTTTGAAAATTAAGAAATGCCTGGAAAATTCTTGCAAATCTCCACTGTTGCTTTAAGCAGTTATATATCCTTTATTCCCTGATAACAGGTTAACATTTGAAAACTGTAGAATTTCTGTGGCCTCGACACGATTTCCCTTGCTTACCAGATCCAATTTCTCTTCTCTTCAATGCTCAGTATCTTTCTTCAGAGTTAAGAATGAGAGCATCAGCCTTTACTGGGCTTGTCAATGATGGGTGTTTTGTTACAATCCAGTTGGAAGGACCTCAACAGGTTGGAGAGATGTGCAGAGAAGAACTGTCTGACAAATAAAGGCAAATGAAGAAGGACCTGGGAGGCTAATGGTGTCTGGGGGGCAATTGGGAAGAGCACTGCTAGCACACCATGGGGGTGATCCTATCTCTCAGCCCTGGAGTGCTATGTCCAGTCCTGGGCTCCTCAAGAGAGACACAGAGCTCTTGGAGTGGGTCACTCAAAGGCTGCAGAGATGATTCAGGGATGGAGCATCTCTCTGAGCAGGAAAGGCTGAGGAAGCTGGGGCTGTCCAGCCTCGAGAGGAGACACTGAGAGGGGCCCCCATCCCTGTATGTCAGGGTGGGCAGGGAGGGGGCAGAGGATGGACCAGGCTCTGCTCGGGGGGACCCAACAATGGGACAAGAGGCACAAACTGACGCCCAGGAAGTTCCACCTGAACATGAGGAAGAGCTTCTGACTGAGCACTGGAAGAGATTGCCCAGAGAGAGTGTGGAGTCTCCCTCACTGGAGATATTCCAGAACCATCTGGACACAATCCTGTGCCATGTGCTCCGGGGTGGCCCTGCTGGAGCAGGGAGGTGGGAGCAGATGACCCACTGTGGTCCCTTCCAAAAGTTCCCATTCTGTGATTCTGTGAAAGCAGTAGATAGCAGGGGGTTTATATTATCTGTGCTTCTGGCAGGATCCTGTCACCTACAAGATCAGTATCTGAATAAACACAACAGGTACTTGTAATTTCAGGTTCTGTCCCTGGCTGTCTGAATTGACATGCTACTGTTTTCTTAAGCACTAAGAGTCAAAGGGCTGTCTCCAGTTCTGTCTTGCACTTGGCTGAACATCTTGTCAGAGCCTACGAAATGTTAATATTTAACAAGTGCAAGAGCCAAGCTCAGTTTCCAGATATCTTCACTCAGTTTAAGGGTAATGAATTTCCACTTAAGGGTGTAGTTGTGGCTTGCATTAAAGTGGAAATTTACCACAGAAAAACATGAGGAAGATGAAAGGCATCTTGCAAAGAACATTTTTAATGATTCATAGGTCATTTTTGCTAGATAGTTTTATGAAATAGTTGTTTAAAACAGTAACACAGCTGGCATCACCCAGAGAAGCAGTGCACATTAAACCTCAGCTACAGTCTAAGAAGACAGTGAATCAGAGAAGCTTGCATGATGTGAGGGCTTTTCCTGAAATTTCTAGACATCTGCCTCCCTGGCTCATTACAGCTCTTGCAAATGGCTTAAAGAGGCAATGACATAAAAGTACAGTAGTATTTTAAAGTGACAGAAATTTTCTCTGATAAATGGAAGACACTTTAGGAAATTTATTGGCAAATTAAAAAGTAAAATTTTCATCCCATTGTGGAACAATAAAATATTATCAGATGAAGAGAAGGTGAAAATAATAGAGATAAAATAATATGTGTCCTTAAGAGCTTAAGAAGTCCATTAAACAACATTTTAGCAATAATAAAAAAGGTGTTACAGTGCCTGTACAAAGATAAAAAGTGATTTCCCCAGTGCTTTTGAGCTTCTGTATATTGTAAACCTTGTTCTCATGAAACTCAGAAAATTTGTCAGTGTACAGCTTGTAAATTAGTTCTCATGTCCTGGCTGACCAGAGTGCCCTACAAACAAGTCTTCTGGGACTGGGCAGTCTTCCAACATTGAGCATGGAAAGATCAGAGACCTTGTCAAGACAGCACACATGGCTATAAAAATGGCTCCAAAATGTTGCCAGACTCTTTTCTGGTAATCTGACTGAAGAAGATGCAGCATCTATTTTTCAAAAGGATGAGTACATCCATGGCTTTTCAAATCTAGACAAACCCATTTCTTTACATTACATCAGAATTTGGAGAGGGGTGGTTTTCTAGCTGTGTTTCAATGCATGAAGTTTTTAAGTTCTGTTGGTATAGATGGTGTATCATTTCACATCCTTGTCTTACAGCTTTCCAATCAATGCCAGATACACAGGCAGACCTTGTGATTCAGGGATCAGCACCTCCAGGAATGTATTCAGTCATCCCAGGAAAATGGCATAATCTGCAACTTTAGGTATCCTCCCCATCAGCTGCAGAAAAAGTCTTGGCAGACTTGTCCTGTATGCCTTAAATTCCTTACCTGTACATGTGAAGTTATGTGAGGTGAATGCAGTCCTTAATGTGATCCTACTGATTATTTTAACAGGCATTTGACAAGTGGAACACTGGACTGTTTTTATTTGACAGTTTTCGGAGGTATTGTTTCGTCAGACTATGAGATCCTGAAATAAATTTTGAACCATGGATTGATTGCTAGGCATGGAAAATTTATTTTCCTGCCAACAAGAGGTATAACAAACAGGCATAAGATAGGTCTTGGTGACCCTGAAGGTCTGGGTGTCTTGATGAAGGTAAATGATGCAAGCTATAGAAACACTAAGTAGAACCAAACATTAAGGTACCTTCCCCTAAATCATGTTCCCTTATTCTAAGTCCTAGTGTGTCTTCCACAGTCTGTCTTTCTCCTAAGAAGTTTTTTCCTCCTGAGAAGTAAATAAACTTCCTCCCACCTTCCTTTCATACTAATTTAAGGACCGAACAGCTAGGGTAATTTATATTAGAGTTTTTGAACACAGAGAAGTGTAATATTTTAACCATGAACCATTCCATGAACCATAACTCCTGATAAAAACTACCTACATGTAATAGAGTTACATCCACTGACTTAAGTGTAAATGATCTGATGGCAAAGGGAGGTATTTGCTGCAAAATCTTGACAGAGCGTGGATTGAGGTCATGCCTGGAAAGGTAAAATTTTGTAGTAAAGATAGAAACCTGCATGACAGATTGCTAAAATGGAGTAGGTAAAGAGCTATTATTTGAGTATGTGCTTAAAGCATGCAGCAAATGCAGCTCATTGCATGTGCTTTGAACACCAGGTTTGCTTTAGTAGAGTGAAGGAGCTCAGTAACAGGTCACTTTTTAGAATCATTGAACGGTTTGGGTTAGAAGGGGCTTTAAAGATCATCTGGTTCCAAACCCTCTGCACCTTCCACTATCCCAGGTTGCTCAGAGCTCCATCCAGCCTGGCCTTGGACACTTCCAGGGATGGGGCAGCCACAGCTTCTCTGGGCAACCTGTGCCAGGGCATCACCACCCTCACAGGGAAGAATTTCTTCCCAATATCCAATCTAAACCTACTCTGTCTCAGTGTGAAGCCATTGCCCCTTGTCCTGTCACTCCAGGCCCTTGTCAATGGTCTCTCTCCATCTTTCCTGTGGGCTCCCTTCAGGTACTGCAAGGCCACAATTAGGTCACCCCAAAGCCTTCCCTTCTCCAGGCTGGACAATCCCAACTCTCCCAGCCTTTCCTCCATCCCTCTGATCATCCTGATATTCCTCCTGTAGCCTCACTCCAGCAGCTCCATGTCCTTCCTGTGCTGTTCCCCAGGGCTGGAGGCAGCTCTGCAGGTGGGGGCTCCCCTGAGTTGGGCAGAGGGGCAGACTCCCCCCTCCCCTCCTGCCCACCCTGCTTTGGATGCAGCTCAGCACAGGGGGGGGTCTGGGCTGGGTCATGTCCAGCCTCTCCCTCACCAGCACCCCCAAGTCTTTCTCCCAGGAGCTGCTCCATCCCTTTATCCCCATCCTGGATGGATATTGGGGGTGTCCCGACCCAGGTGCAGCACCAGCACTTGGCCATGTCAAATCACATGAGGTTTTTTGTGGTCACTTCTCACTGTCTGAACAGTACAAAAACTAAGGGAGGGGATGTGCATTTGGGCATTTTTAGGAGATTGTTTAGGAGAGCAAAATTGCAGCTGTGTGCCCTCAGCCTTCATTTTAGTTTTGCTGAACTATGTGATTTGAACTTTCAAACAGACTAAATTGTACATTTAGAAAGGGGTGAGGTTTTTGTGGCTGATTAGTTTGTTCAGTTTCTGTCTTTTTATTCTCTTAGGTTTCGTGGGGTTTTTTGTTTGGTTGTTTGGTTTGTTGGTTGTTTTTTTAATCAGAATGTAGTACTATTCTTCAAAAGTAGCAAAAATTTGAGTATCACTTGGAAAAGAGACATTTTATGATTTCTAGGAGCATCTGCCTTTTCTCTCTCTTACATTATGAGCAGTAGTACCAGAGATGCTTGGCCTCAGTAGGTTTAATACCACGATATGGTTTTTATCAAGGGTTTTCTCTGAGAACATCAGGTTCATTCCCTTTGAATGGAATTAGCTTGGAAGAAGTCAAGGAAGGTACCTGATCCATATCATACATTTTCCCCAGCTCCCAACTGTCTAATCATTTTATGGAGGGATTAATTCTGATTTTATAGAGGCATTGAACCAATATAATTCAACTGCTGTTAGTTAATATAAGTCGTCTTTTGTGGAACTCAGGAAGAAAAACCAGAACCATGGTTCCAAACCATACAATTGAAATTGTTGTGGTGTCTTCCTCTATTTCTGCAATGTTTTCATATGAGCATGAGTTTACTTAAATTTTCCACAGCTACACTGTGTTAAGGCTCAATGTCAGAGTAGCTAATTGGTGTTACAGGAAATTAATGCACATTAGAAAAATTTGTCTTTCAGGTTTACAGAACTGAATACAGAGAATTTTCAGACAACATTCTTTCAGAGGAGTGTGATCAGAATTCAGTTAATTCTTTGAAGATAAGTAGAATTAATAAACACAGCAGAAATTTTAGAAGTAGTAACTGCAGAGACCTACAATAAGTATAAAATAGATCTTTTTGGTATGTCCTTAATGAGAAATGATGAATAGTAATAGATAAAATTTGAAATCCTCATGGAGAAGAGACTGTGATTCAGCTGTAAAAATAAGGTCAGTGCTCTTTTGAGCTCAGTTATATTTAATTGAAGATATTTGAATATGCATTAGTGAGTGGTAAAGGGGCAAAATCAAAGCAGTTTACATGAGGGTAGATCATATTTACCAAGGGAAAGGAAATTCCTATGGTAAAGGGAACACTGAACCAGTAATAATAAGGAAATTAAATATGGTGTAGACCAAACATGGATAAGGGGGAAACCAATTTATCACTAATAATCTATTTATAAGCTGAAGTTAAGAACCATAGAAGGTGGGATCAGAAGAAACACTTTAATTTATTATTAATGAATATTTTCTGCCTTTTCAGAGTAAAAATCAGGGAAAGAGAAGGATTTAAAGGTGGTCGGGGTTACAACACTGAAATGAGGAGATTGAAAAAACAAGTTCTCTGTTTTCTGCCGCTCCTCATATTATCTAAGGATCTGATCAACCAGATACATGCAGCCATGACTATGAGATACTACTGTGTATGAGCATATTTTAGTCATCAATGAAATTGCCTCTGGTACTTAAATCCATATTGAAGATAAATACAGGGCTGGCCCCTTGGGTCACACCTTCACAAAGATTTATGGGTGCATTTAACTTTATGTACATGAATTATCCCATTGATCTCTTTGAGACTGCCTACACATGTAAAATGAAGCAGACTTTTAAATCTTCTCTGAATTATATCTTCAGTTTATTATCTTCTGAATCTATGCACCACTTTGCAAAAGTGACTTGATCCACATCCATGTAAGTCTTTACTAATCTGGCAACAGTTGGAGTAAGGCCTATGTGTCTGCAGGATTCTTGGCTTATTTTTTAGACTGGAATTAGTGAAATTAAAATTGAACTCTGCATGGCTCTGGACAGTGCCAGATTTCTTTCCTACCAAAACCAGAATCAGAAATTCTGACCACTGCCTGGCATATTTGTAGGACTAATTGACTCTTATTTCAAAGTCATTTATGGTTTAAAATCCCAAACACTGGATAGTCTAAGTCTAAATTATTCTCCTCTCAGCCTTCATATTGACAAGAAAATAACAGGCATTTGTTGAAATATGCTTTACATTGACAAGTAAACCTTGCAGGGACAGATAATTTTTTTATTTTATTTTTAAATGATCATGCCTTGTATCCAAAAGGTTTTGTCCAAAGTGCTTTCTCAAACAAAAGAAAACAAAGAAATCCAAATGAACTTCATAAAAATATTGCTTAATACTACCATTGATTCTCCAGCATTCTTATATTGCATACAAAATATTAATTATAAAAAATCTGAAGGTAAAACCTATTTATTCAGTTAGTTACAATGGTTCTAGATTAAAAAAACCCCTCTTTCTCAGGACATTAACCAAACTAATAGATAACATACAATAATAATACACTGGTTTTAAGTTCTGCTCCAGGTGATCTTGTGTAACCTGACCAGAACCATGTTCTGCATTGTGTAAATCAATGCAGAACTCACTCCATATTCCAAAAAAATGCAGTATATAACTGACACTGCTAAATCCTCTTGGAGAAAAATAAATCTCTGAAAGTGGGCAGAGAAAGAGTGCAGCATGTTGAACAGTAAGTGCATAGTGTTTTGACTTGGTCCTTTAATCAAAGTCACCTATATCATCAATATGTTATTTTTCATAGGAGAAATATAAACCAACATTGAGCTCTCACCTTCCCTGAACCACACAAAAGATAGCTGGCCTGTGCCGAAAGCTTGCTAGGGATTGTGCTTCCCATTAAACACATGCTGCAGAGCTCTGTAACTTAGTGTTTGAGTCTGTTTACTTTCCCAAATATATAATTATATATGTGGTAAATCAAGGGGCATGTGACTTTGGCACAAAAAAAATGCATAAGCCAAAATGCTTCTGGAGATCCAGACACCTTCCTGTTTATTTCAACACAGAAAGTTGGGTTTTTTTCCTAATGGAAAAACAGCTGATGTCTGAAGTTCCTGCTCAGACTGCAGTGTTAAACACTGCGTTCATACAGAAGTGCTGATGAACGACTAGAAGAAATTAAAAGTGCTTCCTAACAAGGAGCAACTGGGCTAAAAGCAAACATATCAAAGACAGGTTAAACTGTGTGGTCCATTTTAAGGCTCCTGCTCTGGCACAGTCACCACACTTTAAAGAATGCAACTGAAGATTTTTCTGCCAACGTCTTTATACCACAGCACAGGAATTCTCTCCCAGTTTGGTTCATAGAGCATGTTTTACACATAACAGGGCACATCCACAGAGCAGCTCTGGTGTGGCAGAGCGGCCAGATGGAGGTTTGAGGTGCCCTGGGGAGGCTGCACCTCAAACCCTGCGCCCATTTCTGGTTCCCTCACTACAAAAGGGACATTGAGGTGCTGGAGTGAGTCAAGAGAAGGGCAGCAAAGCTGGGGAAGGATCTAGAGAGTCAGTCATGTGAGGAGCAGCTGAGGGAGCTGGTGTTGTTTAACCTGAAGAAAAGGAGACTCAAGGTTGACCTTCTCACTCTACAACTCCCTGGCAGGAGGGTGTAGCCAGATGAGGTCAATCTTTTCACCCAGGCAACCAGGAACAGGACAAGAGGAAACGACCTCAAGCTGTGCCAGGAGAGGTTCAGACTGGACATCAGGAAGAATTTCTTCACTGAAAGGGTGGTCAGGCATTGGAAGGGGCTGCCCAGGGAGGTGGTGGAGTCACCATCCCTGGAGGAGTTCAAGGAAGAAATGGACGTGGCACTCAGTGCTCTGGTCTGATTGACAAGGTAGGCATCAGTCACAAGTTGGACTTGATGATCTTGGAGGTCTTTTCCAACCCAAGTGATTCTGGCTGTGAGGGTCTTAGTGCAGGAGGTGGGACATGATGCAGTTTCTAAGAGCAAAATCACTGTCAGCTTGGACATTATGACCCATTCTGAAAAGTGCAATCTCTTGCAGACCAAGCCCCTTCAAAAGAATTGCTGAAGAGCTTGGAGAAGAGCCTCAAGGCAAGGCTTGTTCCATAATAGGACTGATGCTTAGAATCATCTGGGATAACACCTCCAACCCAAAGTGTCAGCTTTGATGCCCCTTTTAACATCTCTTCTGGTTCCCATTCAGAACCTGCCTTGGGAGGACTCTCCCTTTAGGTTCCACAAACTTTTACCTTCCATCCAGCTTCATCTCACCAAATAAAGCAGAGGGGGGCAATGTAACAAATAATCCCTTTCCATTCCACACCATAAAAGTCCAAATAGGGCTAATTTGACAGAAAATTCTGCAAATCCATTAAAAACTGTGATGAATTTTACAGAGGAGTTTTGAATTCCCATCTAGATCAGCTACACAGATCTGTACTTGATCAGTTTTTTAAAAGTTGAAGCTGGAGAATTATGAATGTGCAGAGGGAGTGATAACACATGAGCCAATTTTTCCAAGGCAAAATGGATGGGAAGTATTACAAGTAAACTTCTGAGTTATGTTCGTGCAGAAACATTAATGTTTGCAGATGGCCTTTGCAACTCTCCTCTTTGCTGTTTGCTCTCCTTGGAATTGCAGCAAGGAAGCAATAGAGGTAAATGATCCATGGAGGAAGAGGTGACATGGTGGGAATCATAGAATTTTCCCTACATATGTGCAAAGCATATTTGAACCTGCAAACATAAGGCTTTAGTTCTCATCTCTGTGGTACTGGATGCAAGGAAAGGAACCAACTGCCTTGAAAGAGAAAGACAAGAGGAGGAAGAACATGTGTATTTTTCCTACTCCTATTGCCCTTATATACAGAATTCAGTAAAAAAAAAAAAAAAAAAAAAAAAAAAAAAAAAAAAAGAAGGAATTTGGATTGGTAAGACCTAGTGAAACACGGCTCTGACACCAAATATGTGGGAAAAGGACATTTGCCATATGAAAAAGGAAGTCTTAATTCTTGCTGAGCCGTTGGGAAACAAGAAATCTTGGGAGTTCTCAGTCTGCAAGGATTAGCTTGTAACTACTTTATGTTCTCCCAATTTCTCCCAATTGGAGTGTGTTTCCAAAGCAGAGAAAGGAGGCAACAAATTGGTATTTGTGCAAGATCAACCTTGTGAGAAATCAGTTATTTTGGCTTTATGATATTGCTCCAAGTAAAACAATTAAGATATATTTATTAACAAAATGCAGCATCCCAGGTTTATTATGAAGTTCCATATGCTATATTTGGATGATCAAACAATAAGATATTTAGTTACTTTGAAGGGATATTAAAGCTCTTGGGAGTTGTTCTCCAAAGTAACATTGCAGATCGTGATCTTCATTTTGTTTCTGCAATGAGGGGAAACAAAATAGCTTCTCTTTTATTATAATAACCTTGATTTTTCAGTCAAGTTTCCTAACACCTATTGTCTTTGGCTTGCATGAACTTGCCTGAACTTATATCCACATAATAACTGAAGGAATATAAAAACATTCATAGATGTTTAGAGGGCTGAACCTATTAAATCCAACAAGCAAAAAGGAAAACTTCAATTATGTTTCTTTAGCTTAAAGAAATATAATACTTGGCAATTCAGTAATTAGTTGCATTCAAAGCACCTGGAAATAATACTTGGAAATTCATTAATTACTTACACTCAAAGCATCATGATAGAAATTAATAGTATTTTCAAAAAGAATATCTGCACAAGTTTTGAGGAGCTTTACCACACATGCACTTTGCTCCTCACTGAGACAGAAGAACAGCACTCTGCCTTTTTTCTGTGGTTTGGGATCACGAGAGGCAGGTGTCCAGCAAGAATCACCTTTCCAGCAGGTGATGCAGCAGTGGGAAGCATTTCCCTTCAGCAGAGGAGGATGGGGAGGTCTGTGTTGTCTGCACAGTGTGAAGGACTTAAGCCTGGAAGCACTGAGGGAGGGGAAGGCTTTTGTTTCATGTCTCATGCACAGAAGCGAGGGAGGTCGGATTCTCCCACTTCCTACCCAGCCAACCAGCCAAAAAAACCCAAGCCCCACGGGAAGACTGGTTTGACACGTGGTGCTGTTCACAGGGGTTTGCAAGGCAGCCCATCTGCTGCCACTGTCATGCTGGTGCTGTTACACAGGAGAGCTGCCAGAGAAGACACCTCACTCCTGGGCTGGTTATTGAGTCCTTGGGGATAAGAAGCATGGCATGGCCGGAGCAGACTGTGGGAATGGGAAACTTGATGGATTTGGGGGCAGGGAGAATGTGAAGCTGCTGGATTTTCTGGGAAAGTGTGCATGAAATCAATGGGCTGTTGTGGGGGGGGGGGAAGAAGGAAGAATTTGTAATTCATATATTTGTTCTCTGATAGGGAAATATAATACTGGTGGATTTGCTTTTGAGAGGGGAAAAAGTAGTGTTTGAGAAGAAGGTTACTTGCATGACCAGAAAATGATTGAGGGAACCCTGTTTTAAAAGAACTGGATGCCTAAGCCTGAATTAATAAACTAGGAACTGCTGTTGAAACAATGCAAGGAATTTCTGAAGGGACCTTGGAAAAGCAAGAAGGTAGGAAAAATTATCAATTTAATGATCGAGTTCAAAACAGATCAGAGATATTTCTGCAAGTTTATTTCTTGCTTATTATTTTAAAAATATTTTTCCTCAGAAATAGATGTTTAAGTGGAAATACATGGCATTATGACTCTGTCAGTTCTTTGGAAGGAAGGAAATGAGGTCTGAATTTTGTTTACTTTTGAAAAAGAAAATACATCAGAACTAACAATTAACAAGCAGGTTATTGCTTCACTTTTCAGGTACATGAACATAGAAAACACCCAGGCTGAGATCTCATAAATGTTCATAGTGTTTTCCACAGTTTGCTTTTGATCAAAGAGTTCCCAGTAGCTCTAAATGAGAAGAGGGGAATGACAAAAATATGTGAATTATTTAAAATGAAAAAAAAAAACCTAAAAGCTTTGGCCAGCTCAAATTCTAACTTGTCTGTTCTTTTGCAGTGTTGTCACTGGTATTTAAGTGATAATGTCCTTATAATGTCTTTGCTGTTGCTGCAGAGTGAATTAGGAGAGGATTTCCCTGATGCCAGCTGCATTTCTCAGTGTTTGTGCAAGTTTTACCCCAAACTCTCACATACCCAGATTGTCAAAAAGTTTCTTTTATGGCAAGACCTTCTTTTTGTTCCCGTTTATTTCTAGAAAGCCTGGCCCAAGCAGTTTGTATTTTGCAGGAAGATGTGTGGTAGTGCTCAGAGAGCAGCAGGCTTTGCAGTTCAATTTTCTGTGGGAATATGATTGATGTTAACAAGCTGTTTGATGTCTGCTATGGTCCTTTCTATTCATAATCTTGAAACTCTTTTCCAATTTCAGCTGGATCTGACAGATAACTTCAATTTTCAGAGGCACTACACCACAAATTTCAATGAATTGGTGGCTGGGACAGAAGATCCAAAGCAGCCTTTATGGAGCAGAAACTCAAGTATATTATCAGAAGCCAGAGCAGCAGTGCAGTGTTAGTGCTCTTGTCATGAAGAAAGTGGCCAGAATTTGAAATTCAGAGGAGAGCTTAACCAAAAAACTTGGAACATCAGGATATGAGGCTTCAGATGTTGTGCTAATCATGGAATGATTCATATTCTTGGGAGAGATGAAGCCTCGTGAATGAAATATTTCTTTATAGACATGGACTTTTTCTCGGTATTTTATGTGAAGACAATGGAAAATTTTACTCTGAAAACTTAAAAGAATATGAAGAAAGTGCAATTCTTTTCCTGAATTTTCTGGACAACACTGGAAGTCCCACACATTCACTATTCTCTTATTCATTTGTTTGCTTGATGTTCTCATATTTTTTTATTTATGAATGATAATAAGCAGCTATTAATACTTTTTCTTAAGTCAAAGTACAACTGCTGCCAGAAGGCCAGGGATCACTTTATTGTCACCATTTATAATTAGTGATTAAAATGTAAATGATAACTGCAGAGAAATGAACCTAAATCTAGTTTTATATGACAAGCTTTTCCTCCCCCTGTTATTCCATCATTTTAAACATATGTACAAGTTCTGTTTTGGATGGCAAGAAATTGTGATTTGTTTTTAATTTGAGAGTTCAAAGAAATCTCAAAATAAGAAAAAAAAAAAAGAAAATATGAGGAAAATGAAGTTCTGTACCCTAATAGGAACATTCAGGAGGACAAATACAAAGTATGGAACTGAATAGGCAGCAAATCTATGGAAGAGAATTCGAATGTGAGTCAGCAGATTCATCCTGGTGCAAAGAAAAGGAATCCTCATACAGTCTGCATAAATTAGGAAGTAATAGTTCTTTCCCAAATGGATAAAAACCCATCTAGGAGCTGTGTCCAGCTAAATGAAGGTAACAGTTTGAGAAATGTCTCTATCAATGGGCAAGACTCCAGAGATGAACCATAAGAATTATTACAGGTCCAGCAAACATGGCTTGTGGGAAAAGATGGAATGAGTTGGGTTTGTTTAGTCTAGGAAGGGAAGAATGTGGAGAGACATGATAATAGCCACCAGGAACAGGACAAGACATGATGTGTTTGAATTGCATCAGCAGAATTAGGGTGGGAATTTGGAAAAAAAAAAATGGCTTTTTCATGGCAAGATAGTGAAGTCCTGAATTAGCTTGCTTGGGAATTTGTGGAGTCTTTCATTGGAGATTTAAAGAGATACTTAGACAAACATCTGCTAGGTGAGTTATAAGACTGAAGTTTGCTTATATGTAACCCTGCCTGGGGTAGGAGAAAGGACTGGGTGATTTCTTAAAGTCTCTGGCAGCCTGATGTTTATTTTAATTAAATTAAAGAGTGAGGGGATTTTTTTGCCATTATTTAAAATCATGATTTTTAATACTTTAAATACTTTTTATAGTGAATGGGGCCTAAATCTCTGTTCCTCACACACATGCACATCCCTGTATTCAAACCATCCTTATCTTGTCTGTTTATTATCCTGATTGTTCATTATTCTGAAAATCTTATGTCCAGAAACAAGTGACTTGAAAGGTTGTCTTAGATTTAGATTTCTCCTTTCATAGTAACATTAAACTGTGCAAATGTATTTTTAAATTCATATTCATTAGCACTTTAAGCATTGAATGATTCTATTAATAACTGGCTTAGTAAGCTTGAAAAAAGGTTTATAAGTCTGATGCATTTTACTTTACTACTTCTGGGCTATATTCAGTTATATTTTCTAATATGAAAAGAATGTAGTATGTTAGTTTTTATTCTTTTTTTTTTCTATGCAAATTGATACAGATAAAAAGTGGTTAATTGGACACTGCCTGAAATATCCCTTCCCTTTTATTACTTTTAAATTTACTGACTTTTATTTCTACTACTTTCCTTCTGCATGATCTGCATTCCTTATTCTGGGACAGCTCTTCTCATTCACCTCTCCAAAATCCATGGACCTGCTATTTCCTTTCTGTTTTGCAGGTTTCCTAAGTGTCAAAATTGGCTGTTGAGTCTTTCGAGCAAGTCCATGTCACACACATTGAGAGGAGAAGAGACAGCTGAGAAAAGCATCTTTGGAGCAGCAGAACGGCAGAAGGCTTTAACTTAATTTTTTGGACAATTTTAGTTAACTAAGCACACAAAAAGCCTTTCAAGGTCCTCTCAGGAGTGTGATAGAGCATAATCGATTTCAAACCATTTCACCTTCATTGTTAACAACTTAATAGTAGGAATGCTGTAAGGAATACTCTGAGGAGAAACAGAGGCAAGTGTAAAACCACTATCTGTATCAGGTCAGTGTGCTTCATTATGTAATAAAAAAAAAAAATCAGCTTTCCAGATGCATATTTTAAAGGTTTGCATCCCTGCAAAATCACCTCTGTCAGCTCAGAAATAGAACTAATATTTAGTGAAAAATGTGAGGAATGTTGCTTCTGTACATTATCTGCCCAGGTGCAAAAGGGGTTTTTTATTTTTTCTATCTAACTTTTGGTGCAATGGATAAAGTTTGTCTTATTTTACATGCACAGAGTTTGTGGATTGTGTGGTTCTGTTGTGAGAAACTAGTATCTCTAGTCACTGAGGTTTTCCAGTAGTGTTGGAAATTACCGTTTGATTTCATTGGTTTTGACAGTATATAAATAATTTACAGTCCATTGATGAGGACAACAGCTGGAAAAACACATTTTGTGATGGCTGAGCAGTTGGTTCATGAGTTGAGAGGGTGAGAGTGACATCAGGCTGGCACTGGGCTCCATCAGCAACTTCATCAATGACTTGGATGCAGGATTTGAAAGGACATTGAGCAAGTTTGCTGAGGACATTAAATTGGAAGGAGCTGTTGATTCCCTCGAAGGCAGGGAGGCCCTGCAGAGAGACCTGGACAGATCAGAGGGCTGGGCAGTCACCAACCATAGGAAGTTCAACAAAGGAAGGTGCCGGATTCTGCACCTGGGATGGGGCAACCCTGGATGTACGGACAGATTGGGGAATGAGAGGATGGAGAGCTGTGCCAGGAAAGGAAAAACAACTTCCATAAGAGGGTGGTTGAGCAGTGGAACAAGGTCACTGCCCCAAGGCTGACAGAGCTCAGGAGGTGTTTGGACAATGCTCAGGCCCATGGTGGGATCCTTAGGGCTGTCCTGTGCAGGGCCAGGAGCTGGAATCAATGATCTTTGTGGGTCAGTTCCAGCTCAGGATATTCTCTAGTTCTATGATTCTACCATTTTGTAGCACAGAGGACACAGCAGGTTGTCCAGGTGGCCAAAGGAGACAAAGCAGGAGACAGATCCTTGGTCTCCTTCACTAGCTCAGTTGTGCTGTGCATCCCTCAATATGTATTGCAGTTTTAGGGCTGGGCTTTCTTATTTCTCCTAAGAGAGAAAGACTTTATTCTAGTGCAATTTTTATTCCAGTGTGCTTGTTGGGGTTTTTCTCTTCCAAAATCAGCAGGACAAAGCAAAGACTGAAGCCCCCAAGATGCTAATAAAAATGGAATTTCTTGTCTTGCAGTCAGCTCTAGCTGGTGCTTGCTACTAGTTTTGGGGAAGTTGCTCATACAGCTTTGGGAAATGAACAGCAGGGAATAACTTTATGTAGGAAAGATTCTCATCTATATGGCATTTGTGCATATGTGGATGTAACTTGAAGACTTCTGTGATGTACAGTTCCCCAAAAGCCATTTTCCACACTGGAGAGAATGATGCCCCCAAATATTGGCACGTGTTAACCAGTCTCATTGTTGTTGTATTGGGGTTTTGCTCAGCTTTGAAAAGAAATTTCATTGCCACTGTAACAAAGAAAAAACAAGGAGAAAAGGAAAGTAAACGACCATGTTATTACCATTCTTCAGCTGGCTACATCGAACTGCAAAGTGACATCTAAGTTGTGATTTATTTTTATAAATTAAGAGCAGACACATTATGCCAGTCCTCTAAGACTCTGGGTGTCTGCAACAGCCAATTACTGTGGAAACTGCTTAAACAAATAAAAGCCTGGATAAGGATCTGGAACAAATGCTTCCATTTAAAAAAAAAAAAATTCTTGCAAAATATCATTAGACCAAGAAATCCCAACCACTTCATTGTTCGTTGCTACATCTATATCCTTGTCTGGAATTCTTAACAGCAGATCTACAAAGCAATAAATGAAAAACTGCTGTTCTCCCACTTAACCTATAGCAAGCAGCCTTTAAGAGCAACTCTTCTCCTCTGTTAAATTCCAGCCATATTTAGCTGTTTTTATCAGAGCTGTGTGGTAGGAAATGATCCTTGGGGGTTTTGTGAGACTGAAATATGAGCATATTCAAGTCCTGCTTTGAATTCAGTATAATCCTTCACGTGAACTCGTCCAACTGAAATCAAATTCACAAAAGCATACCTGTACACACCCTTCCTAATGTCTCTGGAATTGGAATCCTGCTTGCTGTGGCAAATCTTGCTTCTTCAGGAAAAAACATAGCATGACAAGATCCCACTGTCTTGCCCTTCTGTGCTATTCCCTTTAATCTTTCCAGTGTGAATGGAACAAGAAAATACATAGATGGCACATAAATTAAAACCATACATTTTAATACTTACCAATTGATACAGAAATAAGCACAGGCAAAATTTTGCACAAATAGAAAGGAAGAGTCTGAAATATTAGATTTTTTCAGAAGTTTTAAAAGCAATACTTCTTTATGTAGATTCAAATAAAGGAAGAGAGACATTTGGTCTATTAACATGGGACTTTGAAGCCCACATGAAACATGCTGTAAGTTAATAATTCTCTTTCAAATGTTAAATATTCATATTAGCTCTATCTGAGTTTACTTTAATATTGTTACACTCACACAGAAAAATTTATTTTATCCCATTTACAGCTACAGTTTTTGTGGTTTTATTACTGTAATAACAGGCTTCCCAAGCAATGAAGTTCCCAGTCAATTTGTTTGTGCTATTTATGACATTATCTATGTTTCCCACTGCCTCTCGGGCTAATTATGGAGAATCATGCTGGATAATTAACATGCTGCTGGTTTTAAAACATATACTTCTTTTAAGAAGGATAAAAGTGCAATTTTTTTTAAATGATGGTATTTTAACATTTGAAATATGAAAGTTTATGAAGGGATGCAGTTTTATTAAAAAGTAAAATATGTCAGAAACTCGTAAATGTCCCTCTCTTGGAGGATACAATTCCTCACAAGTTAAAAGTACAGAACATCAAACAAGGTAAATCATGCTAATTAACAGTTATGAAAGCAGAAAAGCTTTCAACTCATTTCTTTTATTGATTTATGGAGTAGCTATACTGCTAGAGGCTTGTGATGTGAGAGAAAAGAGTAGTCCAGCAGTCCTTCCCACAGAGATAGTTCCAAAGGACATTCCAAAACTTGGGACTGTAAAAAGATAAAAATTAAATTAAAAAGTATTACCAAAAATATTAGCATGACTAAATTCAAACAACTAAATAAATATGCCGTATTTAGACTTAGAGTGGGCAAAGCACAAGACAGAAGAGAGAGTCCAGACATGAGAGAAATCTTACATATCCTGAAACTAGAAAAAGACAGGAATTAATGGTGTGTGAGGTTGGATTTATCCTTATTTCCCATTCCCAGGGTCTGTATTTTTAATCTGATTTAGAATTACTTATTAAAAGAAATGGTTTGAAGCATGAGATAATAAGTCTGGAAGTAGAAATATTGAGAAGACACCCAAAAATGATTCCGAGAGTCTTGAAATGAGGAAGATTAAGGCAAAGAACTCACAAAAAAGTAATAAAGTGCAGGTCTGAGCTCAGGCACTGAGGATGGAGAGAGCAAGAAAGTGTGAGCAGAATAGCTACAAGTAACTGGGATGGTGTAAAGAGCTTGTGCCAGTGTTCTTCAGAATTCCATGTGCAGTAGGAGTGGAGACTCTTCTGATGGGGATCCACAGAAGAGGTGCTCATAGTCCGGGCATCTTTTCCTCCAGCATTTATAGGTGGATTCAGAGGAATTTGCATTGGAAAGTCCCAGAGCATACTTTGCATCTTCATCAAACCCCAAAAAATTAGGACTGAGACAAAATTAATCTGCTCCATCTCTCCTTTAGGTCCTATGGGTAGGAGATTGTTTAAGTTAAAGACTTTTGGCATCAAGCCATAAATGATATATATTTTTTAAATATAATTCCTCAATATAAATTAAATACACCTCTGCAGCCACCTTAAATCCAGGTGTCTTTAGGCACCACAAGGATATATATGTGCTTCAATCCATGCCCCACATTTCCTGGTAGGACCACATAGAATTAAACCCAGGACTGATGGCTGGAACATCAGGCACCAAAGGATTAAATAAAAAGATCAAATATACTTTTTTAAATGCTCTGACAAATAAAATGGTGGGTTTTTTCCAAGCACTCCAATCCCATAAACACCCTTTTGTTTTCAGTACTTGATGATATTTGGTTTCAGTTTGTGGTTTTGCTATTGTTCTTTAAAACGAAGTAAAGAAATATATGCAAAATAAAATGGGGAGTGTAGTTGACCTCTAGCATTTCATGAAAGGGCTTGTTATGTTTACCACATTTAAATGAAAATCAACTTTGACTGGAGCAGCAAAAGAAAAGACTAGAAGGAACAAGGACAGTTGGATGCTAGAGAGTTTTCCTAGCAGGAAACTTCTTTCAAGGTGGGCCTAGATTAGAGGACCAAATATTTAAGCAGATACTTGGCAGAGATCTAAATTCACTAGAAAATGAGCTGTTTACAGCTATGATATGCCTCTGAGGCAAGTGTCCTGAGCTGAATTTATTCTTATTCCCTGTTTTTTCATGCACATCTTGACTATTGTGTCAAAATATCTACATATTTACTTCCAACTTACCTACATGGTCAATGATTCTACTTTCGGTTTTTCAATTGGTGATACTATATTTACCAGCTTTGAAGATACAAGTCAAAGCTAAAAAATAATGGAAGCTGAGAAATAGAACACTCTGGAGTGTGTAGACTTGGGAATTTCCTTCCATTTCTACAAAGAATAGGAGTCCCAAGTATAACAGCATCTTATGTGCAGGTTTTGAATGTACCAGAGCAAAGGTAGTGTTTGGCTCAGAAGAACAATTTTCCAGTTTCTGCTTCCAGGGATTCCATCTAGGACTCACTTTTGCTTGGCATTTCACTGTAGAATCATAGAAGCATAGAATGGCCTGGACTGGAACCAAGATTTAGTTCCACTCCCTGCCATGGGCAGGGACACCTTCCACTATCCCAGGCACCCCATCCAACCTGGCCTTGAACGCTTCCAGGGATGGGGCAGCCACAGCTTCTCTGGGCAACCTGTGCCAGGGCTTCATGATCCTCACAGGGGAGAATTTCTTCTTAATATTCTATATAAACTGGATTGGATATCTAAATCTAAAATGGCTTTCATTTTGAAGCCATTCCTCCTTGTCCTGTCACTCCAGGTGCTTGCAAATAGTCTTCCCTCATCTTCCTTGTGGGCTCCCTTCAGGTACTGCAAGGCCACAATTAGGTCACCCCAAAGACTTCTCTTCTCCAGGCTGAACAATCCCAATTATCTCAGACTTTCCTCCATCTCTCTGATCACCTTGGTGTCCGTCCAGACTCGCTCCAACAGCTCCATGTCCTTCCTGTGCTGGTTCCCCAGGACTGGAGGCAGCTCTGCAGGTGGGGTCTCACCTGAGCACAGTAGAGACTGTAGGTTTCGTAAATCCCAAAAGTCTTCCAAAGAAAGGAACAGTTTGACCCACAGTGCTTCATCTGCCTTCAAAAACCTTCTAGAGATCGATCACAACTGCAGGCAGCTCCCTACGAGTGTTTGAACCTAGGTCATGGTTTATTCATCACAGAGTATAATGTAATTATACATTATAATATAATGTAATGTAGCTTAAACTGGGCAAATGAGTAGCCAGCACAGGAAGGCTGCAAATCAGGTGAATTCTATTCTCTTCTTATGAACAGTGTGGAAAGAAAAAATCCAGTGGATCCTCTGTGTAGGCTTGGGACTCCAAACTGGTCAAACAGCTTGTGTGCTGCTGGTCCAGTTGGGTAGGACATGGCATAGCAAGGACTTTCATTACTAAGGTCAAAGCAATGACAAGTCCACCCAGTCGCCTGTGGCAAGATTCCAGACAGCAAACATAATAGAGAGAAATAATGCTGTCTTTCTACATGACATTGTTGTGGGAGGGCCCTTGAAGTTTTTGTGGCAGTAGATATCCAACTGAGTGCTGTCACTTAGATGTTGCAGCACAGAGAGACTTAGAATTTCAATTCTAATTTAAGTCCTCAGACTGACTTGATAACTTTGATCCCACAGGATCCCTGCAGTCTTTATAAGCAGAGCGAGACCATGCTTGGAAAGAAGTGTGAAAATCCATATGTAACTTTTTTTTGAGCATATGTAATTTTCATCATATTTGTTATGGTTTTCTTTACTGCTCATAATTGTTCATAAAACATGTTGGATTTTTCTTTTATCATCTGTTTGCCAGCAACCTCTCTATTTAAAACTGTGTCTAAGTGTTTGGTGCTCTTTCTCTCTCTTTTTTTTTTTTTTTTTTTTTCTATTTAAGTTGCCTGATTGGATAATGAAAACTTTTAAAATCAGGAAAAGGAATAAATTTCAAAAGAGCAGTATCAATATCCACTGCCATATAGTCAGATAATTACAAGTTTCTTTTCTTCTCTCTAAAGACAGATAATTGCTCCACAATGGTTAATCAAAATATAATCATTAAAATATCTTGCAGTATTTGTCTAGCTGTAGGTACAAATATTATCTTCAGCAGATAGCTGAGTAACTCTCCTTATTGTTTGTAAAATTAATATCCAGAAATTTGCAGGAATAGGATATTCATAATATTGAAAATACAGAAGCATTTGCAATGATTTTGAAAACTAAGGTGGCTCCCAATCTGCCTGCCATACTTGTAATATTTCCCAGCTTTGCATTTTGAAAATCTTTGAAATAAAGCATTATATATGTTTATGTGCAGCAGTATAATTGCATTGTACGTACACATTGATAATATAAATATGCAATATATGTGTGACAAAAACTCCTGGACCTCAAATAAAACTGCTGATCGGGCTTAGATTTTCTCCTTTTAGACTTTCTACTCTTACACTCTCATTGCTGGTTTTATTTAACACTTTCTGTATCCCATCCCAGGCTTTCCTGCCTTTAATTTGAAAGGGTTTAGGCATCACTCACTGAATTTCAGATTGGTTCATACAATCACCTTCAGTAGAACTAAACTGGGAATGTCTTTGGCTCATGAGTTCTAAACAGTAATTTTGTAGGAATTGTGCAGCTGGGGGAGTATGTCTGTGTCCTGTTATGAATTCCACTTAGGTTAGGGAAGATTGTTTTGGATATTTCTATTTCTGTGATTTAAATCATTTATTGAGCAGCATGAAATTGGAAGGTCTCAAAGTCCTGGCCTGGAATGGTGTAGCATGAACATGAAGCTCTATTGGTGTGACAAGGGATAATAATGCCACTAGTTATTCAAACTGTTGTTGTCCATCCGTGCCCATTTTCCACAGAAGGAACCGAGGGAAACAAACTATTGCAGTGTGGGGAGGAAAATGACATTGGAATAGACATATTAAATATGTCTTAAGTTCTTCAGCTGCAAGTACTGAACTGTTAGGAACTGCTGGAGAGTGAACAGAAAAGGAAACTTTGCCTTTTATCTTGAAGATACTGAGCAAAATCCACAGGTTGTTGAATTACTGGGATTATGAAGAAGAGCAGGAATGCTCTTAAATTTTTGGTCTGTCCCCCTAAACCCTGTTACTAACATGCTTCAGTGATTCTAGGAATAGAATGATCCATGTGTGTGAAGGTATGTGGATGTTATTCTCCATTTGCCCCATCCCTGGAAGTGTCCAAGGCCAGGTTGGATGGGGGGCTGAGCAACCTGGGATGGTGGGAGGTGTCCCTGCCCATGGCAGGGGCTTGGAACTGGTTGATCTTTCAGATCCTTTTCAACCGAGGCCATTCTCTGAATCTCTGATTTAATAAATCCTCTTCTTCATTATTTCATCTGATACACAATCCTTAAACACAGCAACTAGGAAAAAAAAAACAGTAACCAATCCAGCAGTTCCTTATTCCAGGCATTTTTTAGTAAGCCACCCATCACAACTTGCTTCACAGTGTGTGTTGTAACTTCTACTCACAATTTTTGCACCTTTCTGCCAGATCCTTCCAGACTTCACATACCCATGACAGGGAAAGGAAGCTGTGGCAGAATCTTTGTCCTACACATACTTGCCCTTGGATCCTACTTCAGTGCCAGTGGTAGGAGAACAGGTGAAGTTTGCCAAGTTTCTTTGTAACTCCCAGATACCAAATCAAGTCAGATTGCTGATGAATGACTTGCAAAATCCTAATCTGGTCTCTGACAGTAACACCCTGTGTGGCTTTTGGCAAGTCTCAACACCTTTCTGCTTCTACCTTCCCATGGCTAAAATGTTTATTTGTAAGTTACATCGGGTTTTTAGGGAGATGTCATTATTCAGCACATCACAGAAAATAGTGCTTTTCCTTCTGGTGCAAGTGAGCTGGAATAAATCAAGCCATGAAAAGGGAGAGCATTTGAATACAAGTGATTATTTGCTGCCTCATTGCAAAAACTCCTCTAACTTCCTTTGAGATAATCTGAGCTGCTTAAGGTCCTAATCTTCCTGTCTAAATTCATGTTACAATGAATGGTGTGGTACTTACCTTTATGGACTAATGGACCCTTCTGAATTAATAATTTCTAGTAAGATTACCAAATGGAGTTAAACTGAAGAAAATCTTACACACCTGCCATCCTTAAGCATTTTTAGGAATCATAGAATCATTTGGGTCAGAAAAGACCTCCAAGATCAATGAGTCCAACTTTTGACTGGACACCATCATGTGAACTAAACCACAGCAGCATGTGCCACGTCTCATTGTTTCTTGAATACTTCCAGAGATGGTGACTCCACCATCTCCCTGGGCAGCCCCTTCTAATGCCTCATCACCCTTTCAGTGAAGATAACCTGCCTGGTGTCCAACCTGAACCTCCCCTGGCACAGCTTGAAGAGCCCAACCACCCCCATCCCCCTCCCCAGCTGCAACCTCCTGTCAGGGAGTTGTAGAGAGTGATAAGTTCTCTCCTGAGAAGGGACTTGATACCCAGGATAATTTTAGGTTTTATAACCTATCAAACACTGTATAAAAAATCAATGCAAGAGAAAAATGATCAACAGAAGCACAATGCAAGGAGCTCTTGCTGAGCACAGGTTAATCATTTAAAGGTAATAGCTCCACTTGGAAAAAAAGAAGGTAATAATTGGGGATATCAACTGGGCTGTAAAACCTATCTAAGAGCTGTCACAAGTGACAGGCTTCTAGTTTAGTGTGAATGAAACAACATCCATCACCAAGCAATACTTCTCCTAGAGCACTCTGCTGCCTTAAGATCAGCACAGGCCAAACCCCAAAAGTATGACTTATTATAGGAAGGTCAAAGGTTCCACCAAATCCTTAACTCCTACACTAATAGAATTTGTGAGATGAAACAGCCCAGGTGCAACAGGAGAAGAGGGTGCATATTTATGCACAACAACTGTTAAATTATGTAATCTGTCCCTTATAACAGACATGTTGCCTGGCCTAGAAATGAAAACTCTGCTGGTGGACTGTGAGAAAACACGGAGTCTGCAGCAGTGGAATGGACATGGCAGGTGTTGAGCACATACACAATAGCAAAGGGCAACCTCTGAAATTCTGAAACCAGCAAAAATGACCAAAAAATATCAGAAAATCATGATGCAGCAAGCGGAAATGTTAAGGGATGCACAGACAATAAACTGTTAAACTGGAGCTCTGAGTAACCTGATCTTGCTGGAAGGTGTCCCTGCTCAAGGCAGGGGGATTGGAACAAGATGATTCCTAATGTTTCCTCCAACCCAGGTCATTCTACAGTTCTGTGATTCTATGAATATACAGACCCTTAATTTAGGAATTTCTATGGCCAGACCCTGAGGTCTTTTTGTCTCTGTGCTGTCATTACAGCTTCAGGAGCAACTGTGTAATATGAGGAATATTCAGAACAAAACTGATACCAGGCTTGGACGACTCTTTTAAGGATAGTAGAGAGTTGAAAGAGTGATATTAATGTGACAAGGGCATCTCACAAAGGAAGGGAATTATTCCTTGTTTCCAAGAATAGCCTAGAAACATATTTCTCCTCTAACTAAGATGGAAAAAGTAAACCTAGGCATTAATAAAATGGCTTCTCTAAATGGAGTGAATAAAGGAATTGATTCCCTCTTGATTCCTTTACTCTGCAGCAATACAAACTCAGATATTTGAAGATATTAACATGAGTAAAGAACAAGATATTGAGTAGTCTTGCAACATGGCAGGGCTCAGATAATTTTACTGAAGAAGGGTTTGGGGGTTTTAGGCTGACAGTTTTTTCTAGCTGGGATACCCTAATGTTCTGCTCTTCAGGCAGACAGGAATCAATTTTATGTCCACATTTCTGTAGGAACAATTAAGAACCCTCACAGCTCACAGATGACAGAAAGGATCTGCCTGGCTATTCATTCTCTGCAGCTCTTTGCAAGTGGTAATTAAATTGTGCAGCACAGAATTAAAATTCATAGAATCACAGAAACTGGAGAGAGAAAAGAGCTGCTAAGGTCATTTTTGCCCGTGCCCTTCCTTCTGCCAACTGCTTTGTCCAGCACTTTGTAGCCAATTTGAAATGCTCTCTACTTACCTCGTGCTTTTAAGAGACCTGCATTTGATTTATGCACAGTAGAAAATGATACCTTTTCTCTGGAGATGGACAATTTGCCTCATTCAACGAGTTGTGTAATCAATTTCATTTACCAATTACAGCTCTTCGTTAACACATGGCCACTGGGGCACTTGGGAAAGGAGGAAGTTAATGAGATTGGGGATGGGATCAGGAGGGTCTCCGTGTTTTGCCCTGACAGTCCAGTAAATCTTTACTGAGCTGAGTGCTTCTGAGGGAGGAAGCAGCTTTAGAGGATTCATCTGAGACATGTCACCACTCATCCAGCTGTGGATTAGATGGATTTGCTGCTTTACAGGGACAGGTGGGGTTTGGCAGGGCAGAGAGGAAGGAACTGGTGAACCAGACTTACTGAAAGCTGTTGGGTATTCCCTGGGAATTGCAGAACATCTCATACTGGTGGGGACTGAGGTGCTTTTCAGTGTGGAATAAATCCTATACAAAAAAAGAGAAACTTTCATTTCTCATGGCATGGATGTGAATTTCCCACCTCCCTGGAAATTATCCTGTTTCTAGCCTAAGCCTGCAAAGTCTGAAGTGACTCTGCATGAACATGACCCCCTCCCATATCCCTGAGGCTTGCGTCTTGAACAGTGTGTCCAAGGCCCC